>VWYI01028840.1:0-18347 GCA_013399455.1 Anthoscopus minutus
TAGTAATTATTTAGTAATTTTATAATTATTTTAGTAATATAGAATATAGAAAATTCATAGTATAATATATATTTTAATGCAGAATATTTTTATAGTGTTAATTCTAAGTGTTAACATCTATTTTTTATAACACTGGTAACTTTATAAACACTATATATGTAAAGGGTTTAAGTTTTTAATATTAATTGCAAGGATTTTGTTTTGTATGAAAAATTTTGGACCAAGAGTTACAGCATATTGACAGCACAAATGTTTCTAGATTTAATCTACATCTTAGGTAATGCCTAAAAAGAGATTCTATGTTGGCAATTCTGTAACACTTTATTACTTTGTACTTTTCACATTTCTAGGCAAAATTATATGATGCAGGGCAAAAAGCCCAATATCACAAAAATTGTCAAATTCTTTCTTGATTTATGCATTTTTGTTGCTAAATGTGAAGTTACTCAGTTGTTTTAAGTTTCCTTTAAGCTAATTCACAGGGAAGGATTTTCCAGGGCTCTCTGGTGAAAGTCCACCAGAGACCTCAAGGGAAATCTGTGCTGAAAGGACATGTAGATCTCGAGTTTCTTATGGAAGAGTCACAGAACTGAGTTTACGTAGAGAAGAAAGGCACTGATTCAACTTATTTAATTTATCTTTCTGTCTTAACTATCATCTTAAGATGGCAGAACAGTCAAATCATCAGCATCTTGTCCACTTTTTTCTTTCTGGACATGGTCCTTTAAGAACTGTAATTAATGTACAGTTTAATGTTTTGGTTTTTTTCTTCTCAATTTCTAAATTATTTACTTCCTTATATCCTTTCCTCCTCATAATTTTTCTTGTTGGTCTCTGAAAATGCTTTTCATTTCCTACAATACTTCAAGCAAGGTTATTTCCTTTTTTTTCCAAATTTTTTTTCAAGCTAATTTAGAAGATTTCCATACTAAGCTCAGGGAGAAAATCTGGAGGCACTAGAAAGTCAGCTGAATGTCTTCTTGGCCTTACTACTTGCATTTCACAGTACTGTTGCCATGTTCTGAGAAGAGAACACTTTACTACACCCTGCTGCTATGGCACCACACAAATGAGACTTTCTCTGGTATTTAGAGGCTGTACAACACCTGCCACTTATTCCTTTAAGTATGGGAGAAATCTTCACTAAAAGTCCTACTCATCTTTGGAGTACTCCAATCATAAGGATAGTTCTTCAAGATACTGTGAATTGATCCTGTTGGCAGCTTCTCTTAACAATGAGAAAAAAGAAAATAAAAGAGTGAAGAGCTGGGTTTGGTTCATTAACTAATATTTAACAGAGAAAAAACCGCACATTTAAATAAAACCTTTTGTGCCTGAAACATTAAGAAGATAGAAGCACAACATTTACTAAGTCAACAATAATAGCAGAAATTAGCTTTACATTAAAATTAGAGTGACAATCATATTTAAAACTTGTGCTGGACTCTGTTTTCTGCAGTCCTATAGTAATTTACTCTCAATTTTAAACAAATCCTTCATAGTCATAATTTAAAGAAATTCAGTTTGTTAAATTTTTTAAAATGAAACAAGCTTTTAAATGTTTTATCTAGACTGTGGTCAAAATATTGAGAATGTATTATTGGAAAAGAGCCCTCTGTCAGAATGGCATCTGACATCAGATAGATCAACTGCACAGAAAGCAAATATATTAAATACTCTTCACCTCGTCTGAAATATCATTTGCAGGAATAATAAACTCATTGTTTAGAAATGAAATATAGATGAAGACACATGTGACTCAAGCTTCTTTTTTTCTTTGATAATGGAACACAAAGAGCTAAGTATAATGCAAAATGGTTCTCTTAATATGGAAAAAAATTAAAGTTACTGGTGTCTAGTCCATCTGAATGTGAGGTCTATCATTTCACTATCCTCTTGACATGACAATACTTCAAAATCAAATACACCTTTAAATATTTTAAGCCACATTATAATTGTTAACAAGATAAACAATTTCAAACATTTTTGATGTACTTTCGCAGAAGTTTTCACTTAGAAACAAGCATTTATAAAATGATGTGATGGCGGAGTACAAGATGCCCTTTACCTTTTTAATTAGTGGCTTCTTATTTCTAAGAAAATTGAAGGAAGCAAGGATAGAACAAAGGCAATGACAGTGCTTTCAGAAAATCATTGAACAGAAAACATTCATTTAATTCAGATTAAGTAATTTTGCATGCAGACAATTCAGACTTTAAGCTTATCTCATTACTATCTCAAGCCTGTGACATCTCTCTCTTTTACAGGCGCCATTGCTTTTAGTAAGATAACTCATTCATTGTACATGAAATATGTGACTAGTACATAGTTTCTGTATGATATTGAATTGTCAACAACTATTTGTGTTGTTATGTTCTAACACAGTTTTTTTTTTAATTTGCCCTGCTTGGAATAGGATATGTGATAAATCTCATCCTGGAATATTTTTTCAATTTCCTTTGAATATTTTCCTCCATTCCTTGTCAGTGCTTTTTTTGTCAAATCAGATACTTTGTTAGTGATCAGTTTTAGTGCTTTTTGCCAGCAATATTTAATTGACTTAAATATTTTAAACAAAGATGTTCTTTCATTCACATAGATTATATGGACTTTTTATAGCCCATCATCTGCTCTTCAATATATGAGATACAAAATTTTTTTCCACTTCCCTATATTAAAACCATCAGGTCTCACACAAATTTCTAGTCTGATTACTAGATGTAAGAACCTTGCAGGTGACCCCTAAGCTTTAGACTTTAGAATCACTCAGAAGACAGGATATGCTGGAACAGAGATTTGTAATGGCTGCAAGCTAACAGAAAAACTGGATCCCAAGAGGAAATCCAAGCCCTAACAATACTGCTAGGCAGTCATGTCACGGATAGTGAAAGAAAGTAGAACCTAGGAAGAAGGGAGACAGTCCTGATATACAAGTTTTTCAGCCTCTCAGAACTCTCCCAAGCCCTGTCCATTCTGCCACAGAGCAGAAGGGAGAGGGGAAGGGTAGCAGATATTATAGCTATAAATTAGGTCATCAATAAAAAGTGAAAATATCTTGAAAGTCTGTGAAACTGTGATTTCTTCAGTCTGTCACTCATATAAGAATTTCCCTGTGAAATGGTACACAGCTGTCACGGCAGAGTGTGTGTCAGTAAAAACAGAGTGGGAAGAGCGTGCACATGCCTTCAGCATGTTTCCTTCAAGCCCTAGGAAGTGCTGAGTTTTGTTTGATTGCTGGCATTTGATGGAAAGCAAAATGGAAGAAAATGGCTATAGAACATTTTAGTTGTGTAAATTATTTACTCAGAGCTCTGGATGAATGGGGAAGAAAAGGACATATCTTCCCTCGTCTTTCTGTTTATAGTGGCAGGTGCCTCTTTGTGTTAACTTTCTTTTGATGACTGGAAGGGCTCTTTGTCAAGGCTGCTGCAGCACAAGGTAATTGTTTATTGAATCTGCCCTCCATGCTGAGGGTAACAATGCTTAAATAACTAGAGGCATTTAATCTTTCAGATAGAATAAGGCAACAATTCCAAGGAACATCCAAGAAAAGTGGGTAATTTTTTTGGCATGCCTAGGAGATGTTTGAGATAGTTTATCGAATATAGGAGATGCACTTATCTTTTAATGCTTTATATCCTGCTATTGAAAATATTTTAAAAGTTGTAGAGAACAAAAGTAGGTCAAGATAATTTTTTAAGCTTATTTCTACAGGATTCAAAATATGAATGATCATAAGGAAAACAAAACAACAACAGAGGTCAGAGTCAGCATTCATCTAAGGAAGCAGATTAATTGGAACCAGATATAAAATATCTGAGGACAGAATTTCTGATTCACATATATAGATAGAATAAGAGATAACAATTTATCCCAGGAGGATTAACTAGTCAGCTTTTTATTATAATTTAAATATTTTCTGCTAAAAGTTTTCCCTGGAAGAACATCCCGTTTGTGTTCTGAGTCAGTAAGAAAAGAATGATGCTTCCATGGTTTATTTTCTAGGGCTTGGCCTGTATGCCTTCAACTGTCTATTTTCTCACAATTTTGTGATGTGAATTTGTATAACTTCCATAGTTTCTTGTATAGACCCATTTTCATCAAGACCCATTTTAAAAAATAAATAGACTTATAAGAGTACTCTGAGGCTAATAACATAAAATATATTTATATATTTACATATAAATATTAAAGTTTTCATATAAACAAAATAAGAAGAAATTGTATTTTCATGCGCATACACAATATATTCATATTCTTATTTGCATAAATATTATGAGTATGTACTTATTTATAAATAGATGTATTTCTATATTAACTATTTAATAATATTTTTCACTGTGAATATAATACCTTATTTATATAAAATAATAAATATATGAAACCATATGCAGTAAAAAACATGTTCATTGTCCATAACTAACAACTTACCTGTGGAGATTTACAACATGATTGTAGAGAGGAACAGTTAATATCGATTTCTGATTTTCTTGTGAAGATTCTTTTCTGCTTTGCAGTTTACAATGGGAATGGTTTCAAATAAATTGTCAGTGTTGCTAATGAAGTTGCATCTTAATAAATACTGTTACTTAATAAATGATGTTACTATTAGCCTAAATATATTCTTCTGTTACATTTCCATTCATTATGCCCTGCCCTAACATACTTGTTAATAACATAAGAGAATCCATTTCTAAAGACTAGATTATAATGGCAATTTTTTATCTTAATGAATTAAATTCACATTAAGTCAGACAAAAAATATAAGTGAAAATTATTTTTTCATGCAAAGATTTTCTAATTGGATGCACATGATAAATTGCAATGCAATGTATACCTGAGATGCTAAAAAACACTAAAACCAGAAAATGTAATAATCTACTATAACTTTTAGGATCATCCCCTGAAGATTACAATTATCTGTGATTATATCATCAAATGGCACTCTATATCAGCTCTTAATGAATATTTTCACTAAAAATATAATCAGTTTTTTAGCTGGTTTCATCTCAGTTCTGTTAGATACTTCTTCTGAATTCCTTCTAGGTACCAAATTCAAAGACTTCCTTAAATTTACCCTGAATAAAAGAAATGTTCCTTAGGTTTATTAAAATAAAAATAATCCCTTAACTTGAAATCACATACTTTCCACAGGGATTATAAAGCAATACTTTTACTATTATTAAAAATATCTTGAATTTCTGAATCTGATTTTTTAATTCCTGATGTATGATTTTTCTGTCTCTTATTGAATTGGCTGCATTTATTTTTCAAGCCATATTTATGTGAAACTCCAGCCAAGGAGTAATATTGGTATCTCTTCCTGACATTGCAGAAAATAAATATTGTTTTCACTCATTACAGAATTGTATATTTGCATTTATTTCACTGCTGTATGAGTGAAAATGTTTTCTTCATGTTCTCCTTTTCCTAGATTTTGTGAAATGTTCCTGCACATCCTTTAATACTTCTGTGTAAAATTGTGATTTAGAATTTACTAGTTCAAAATATAAATTTGTAAGAAGCAAGAGATAAGGCCTTGATAGAAGCATGGAAAAAATATTCTGAGTTAGAAGAGACCCATCAGAATTATCCAGTCCTACTCTTGGACCTGCACAGGACGCCCCGAGAATCACACTGTGATAGAATATTGTCCAAATATTTCCTGAGCTCTGTCAGGCTTGGTGCCGTGACCACTGCCTTGTGGACCCTGTTCCAGTGCCCAACCACCCTCTGGGTGAGAAACCTTTTTCTAATATCCAGTTTAAACCTCCCCTGACACAACTTCATGACTTTCCCTTGAGCCCTGTCACCTGTTACATGAGCAAAGAGATCTGCACCTGCTTTATGAGGATGTGGAAGACGACAATGAGGTCTCCCCTCAGTATCTCCCAGGCTGAACAAACCAAGTGTCTTCAGTTGCTCCTCATGTGGCTTCCCCTCCATACCCTTCACCATCCTCATGGCTCTCCTTTGGACACTCTGTAATAGTCTTGGTTATGTTGTGGCACCCAAAGCTGCCCCCAGCACTCGAATTGAGGCTGTCCCAGTGCAGAGCAGAGGGGACAATCCCCTCCTGTGCCTGGCTGGTGATGCTGTGCCTGATGCCCCCAGGACAGGGGTGGCCTTCAGTGTTTGTAGAATTACTAAGCGTGCCCAGCCAGGAGCGATCTCTATAAGCAACTCTTCTTGGGATATAAGGTTTATTATTTAAGTAGAAGGAGCTCCGTTTATGCTGACAGCCACAGCCATAAAGGTGCTCAAAGAGAGAGAGAAAGATAGTGGACAGAGAGCATGAGGGAGCTAAGAGGAGTAGGTCAAGAGGCAGTTAAGGATGTAAGGAGAGGGGCAGGAGGCATGAGGAGAAGAGAGGGCAAGGGGAAGGGAAGAATCAAGAGAGAGGAATTATGAGAAGGAATAAATAAGAGAGTGAAGTTCCTGTGACAATACATTAAAAGTCTTTCTATGGTGAATATTCTGATTCACAGTAACCAACCAGTACATGACACACATTCTATAGAATGAACATATAGCCAATAAGAACTACTACATTACCATACTGTGTTACACTTTAAACTCTAAAAGCTACTCTTCAGATTCTTCTATTACTACTTTGACCTTTGGATTCACCGTCAGCAGAAGGGTATTGTTCAATCAAAGGGATTCTCCTTCAGCTGGCTAGGCCATTGTTCTTTGGTTATGCAGTAACTAACATTCAGTATCCTAAATATTAAAGCCAGCTTTCATTCCTATTTCAATTATAGGTTTCATATTTTCAGAATCTTTGCTAAACAATTATATTTATAAAGTTTCCCTGTTTCATCTTCTCCAACAAGTATTGCTGCCAGGGCACTGTTGGCTCATGTTCAACTTACCGTAGACCAGGGCCTCCAAGTCACGTTCAACAGTGCTGCTCTCCAGCTTCTCATTCCCCAATTTATACATACATCCAGAATCGCCCCATTCCAGACACAGTAGCTGCCACTTCTCTCATTAAACCACATATGGTGGGTGACTGCCCTTCTCTCTAATTCATTGAAGTCTCTCTGCAGGCCCTCTCTGCCCTTGAGCAAGTTGACAGCTCCTCCCAGTTCAGTGTTGTTAGCAAACTTATTTCATATTCCTTTGAGTCCCACATTCAGGCTGTTAATGAGGATGTTGAAGTGCACAGAGCTGAGGATGGACACTTCTGGAACCCCACTAGTAACCAGATGCTAGCCTGATATCATCCACAAGTCTTTGTGCCTGACCTGTGAATCTGTTGCTCACCCATCACGTTACCTGGTTGTCCAGCTGTGCATTGGACATTTTGGCCAGAAGGGTACTGTGAAGGACACTACCTAAATCTTTGCTGAAGTCCAAAAGGATTACATCTATTGACTTTCCCAGACCAGCTAGGTGGGATAGCCTTTCACAGGAAGAAAACAGGTTTGGCATGAAGGACTTCCCCCTCACAAAGCCATTCTGGCTCTGACCAATGACTGCATTGTCCTCCAGGTGTTTTTCAATACCTCCCAGAATAATCTTAAGCATAATTTTACTGAGCACTGAAGTGAGACTCATAAGCCTGTAGTTTCTGAGATCCTCCTTCTTGCTCTTCTTTAAAATTAAGACAATGTTCTTCCAGTCAGCTGGGACCTTCTCAGGTTCCCAAAACCATTCAAAAATTATTGAGAGAGGCTTTGTGATGACAATAGCTAGAATTTTGATGATGGTTGGGTGAATCCCAGCAGGCCCCATAAATTTATTATATCTTCTTAATATTATTTCATAGTCAAAGTATTATTTCATAGTCAACACACAAAACCCTGTGTTTGTTTTTTGATTTGGTTTGGATTTTTTAGTATACTCAATATACTTGTTTTCATCCTATTACTCTGGTTATGCATTCAGATATTTGTTCCCTGCTAAACTAAATGATGAATATTTTTGAATTTATGATTTCTGTATTATCAGGAATAAATTTACCTATCTTTTAAAGACAACATTCTAACTTTTTGTGGCAAACATATATTCAGCCTAGAGGCTTTGCCTTCAAAATCAGGAAATATCTTTTATAGTTTTCAGGTATTTCAGTATCATTACCAAAACTTATCTTTTCCTGACATTTCAGCCTATCTTACAGTTTACAGTCTTCAAAAAAACTACACACTCAGCCTAAAGTGGCTGAAATTCTTCAGTGGCCAAGTGGTTTGAGATGCAGCCCATTGTTGACAGAGGGGCTTGCCGACCTGCATCAATAGCCCATCTTGTGGTCTGTGACTATGAAATAGCTCTCTGTGATGAACATTTTCTTAACCATTTTTTCAAGATACAAATTCTTTCTATCCAGCAATAATCATTCCCATGTAGAAAGCCAAATATCTCTGATGGAACAATAGTCAGATATCAAGTATCTGTTCTGGTGTGAATCACAATCACTTCAGAGCAAGAAGTTTATTCCTTTCCTTAAATATCCCAGGTCTTGCAAGCCCTCTAAAAAGCTCAAATTTGAACTCAAAAGTAAACTGATGGGTAGGATTAGAAGAGATAGAAAAAGAACATGGAGCTGAAACACCGAATATTTAGAGCATAAATAGAACTGTGACCCTGCCATTTGCTTCTGAAGCATTGCATACATATCACACTCTTACAAGATACCTGGGATGTGAATCTTTTGAGTTAGTGAGTGCACATTGTTTTATAGGAGATTGTCAGGCATGAAACAGGAGTAAGCTTCATGATAAATGATACCCTATTACCAGTAGTTATTAGTTTTGACACTATCAGAAGAAATTCTTTATCAAAGTATAAGAAAAAAATGGTAAAATAGTGACCTTAGATGCTCCTTCTGGAAGAATAGAAAATGAAATATAGGATATTTTTTGAAAAGAAGTTGAAATACAAAGTAATTGTTCAAAACTATTAACAAATAACAGGTATTATGCCTCACTGAAGCATTCAAATGACTTCTGGTGACTGAAAGGTGGAAGCATTAAAATCACTTCCTTATAAAGCAAATTATAATTAATGAGTGTTATAATATAGTGAAAGGAAGAATAAGGAGAATAATTATGCATATAAAAAGCTATAGATGTAAAGAGAAACGTGTTTCATAAACTTAGAGTTTATCAGCAATCCTAAATGAGGATATTTGTTGCTATCAAGCAGTTTAATCATGCATTTACTGGTTTCTGACATTAGATTACTATCAGGAATGAGATGAACCTCAGTGGAAGTTTATGCTCAGACCACTGATTTAGAAGAGTGTTGAAAAAACTTGCTGTGACAGAGAGGTAAGGGAAACAGATGAGCTACTGGTGAAACTTAGAACCTTTGTGAAATCTAAAATACAGAAAGGAATTAAGCAGAAAGTAAGGGTTTAGAAGACTACAGTGGAGATTTCAGATATTGCTGATATCTTATGTGACATGTTCAGGCATATACTGAAAAGAGACACCAGAGACCATGAAAATGAAGAGTAGGATTATTTGAGGATACAATTCTACAGCTTTCTGTCTGTAAAATGAATTGCAAGCTACATGTTTACAGAATCAATCATGTCTTGAGGAATGTGAAAATAAAAAAGAGACCAAAAATGAGAGAGTAGTAGGATATCTAGAAAGGAAAAATGTTATGGTTTGGTGAAGAAAATTAAGACAGAATGAAATACTAATGATTAAGGAGAGGTTTGTAGACATCTCAATATAAATAAGAGTGAGTATCAAATATGAGTGGATTTCCCAAAGACAAAAACTTTATTTTAAAATTTTATTACAAAAATCTTTGTTACAGAAGTTGTAATTGCAGAAACATAAGACATACACAAATAAAAACTTTGAGCTAATGTTTTCAGATGCTGATCTGATTTGTGAGTAGGAGTAAAAAAATTAAGAATCTTAATAGTTCATGAGAAGAAAAAGCTTAATATATTACAGCATTCTTGATAAATTATTCAAGGCAAGAAAGGATAAACCAAAGAATGCTTTACACTTTAGTTTAGTATTTTGAAATATTGAAAGAAAACATAAAAAACTTGAAGTTTGGAAAAAATATGATGTAAAACCACTGCAAACCCCTCACCTCCGTGCAATCAATAGAATTATATTTTTATATATATATCTATATCATAAAAAGTGATTATAGGACAGAATATGATTTGCAACACTCAGTAACCTATTCTGTCTACAGTAATTATCTACAGTAGATTACAATAATTTGGAAATTTTAAATATCTTTAAATACTATTTATTACTAACAACTAAATAAGAAGCATGATTATAGTGGAAATTTACTTTATTATCCTGCAGATAATTTTTAGGTTAAAAAAGACTGTGCATTATAATACTACTGACACTTTAGAAGCTATGATGTCATTATCTATAAGAAATGAAAACATCACTTAATAAATAGAAAGACAACTATAAACTAAAAAAATATTAAGAATACAGAGGCCATTTTTTTAACAGAGAAAAATGATAAAGGAACAAAACCTCAGACTTTAGAGCTCTCTAAAAAACTAAATAGAGCAAAACAATGACAAGACTACAATATGATTTGGCAGGGCATGCAGTTAAGAGCAAGAAAAGTTAGACTAGCTAATTATTTAATTGAAGAGCGTTCCTCCAGCTTTCTTCCTCATGTGAAGGGAAGCCAGAACATTGAACAGGAATAGAAAACTCTTGCTGTGAATTAGCAGAAGGGAAGGCATAGTAGTGACAGAATCTGAGATACTCCAGAGCTTGATGCCATCTAATATAAGGATGTTTTCAGAAAGAAGGAGCAGGTTGGATGTGGGGAGCACCTCTGTAGGACAGACTGCTTAAGATATTGTGTGGTAGAGTAAGAGAAGAGAAAAATGGCAAATCCTCTGCCTGGGAAGGAATAACGGCTTCCAGTAGCAGACAAAAGGACTGGCTAGGGAGAAGTTCTGCTGAAAAGTCCCTGGGGATTGTGGCAGACAGAAAGCTGAATATGAGCCAGCTGTGTGTCTTGATAGCAGAAAAGCCCAGTGGCATCCTAGACTGTCTTAATTATACTCTTTAAATTGGCATTTTTGGTAATAATAATAATAATAGCAATAAGTGTCCATATTTCAGGCTCCCTCATTACAAGAAAGATATTGACAGACTGAGTGAGTTCAGTGAAGCCACCAAAACCATCAAGCACTTGGGGCACCTGACCTGAGAGGATAAGCTGAGGGACTGAGGCTGGCTTTTTCTGGAGAACAAAAGTTGTGGAAGGATTTAAGAGTGGTTCTCCATGATGGTGGGTGAGGAAACAGAGCTTCCACAGTGCATGGTGGGAGACAAAGGGGATAAAAGAATTGAGGGAGGTTCTTACCAGATATGAAGGGAAATTCTTTTCCTGTCAAACAATAAAAGAGATGCCACAGGGAGGTGAGCAGTCATCACCCCACTGGATGTAGCCCTAAGCAGTCTGGTCTTGTCTCAGAGCTGACCCTTTTTTGAGCAATAGATTGGATTAGGGACCTTGCGAAGCACCAATGCTTGAATTATCCTAGGAACAGTCTCTTCAGATAAACTTCATTCTGCTTCTATTCTGCTTCTCAGAATTTTGAAGAAGAATCCTAGGGAGAAAATAGTATCATTTACAAAATATCATTTGGTGTAATTGTGAGGGTGATGCCTAAAGACTTTTAGCTTTTTACACATTTTCAAATGTTTGTAATACTGTAGACTGCTAACATATAGTTATAACTTCTAGTACTTTCCCTGCCCTCCCCCACAGTTTAACAAACCCTTGCTAATACATTCTTAAATCCCGTAAATCTCGCCTTTAGTCTGGCAGGGACAATTTATTTTGCACCACACATTGTATACACAATAAAGTGTGGGTCTGAAAGACCAGGGTGAGAGGGGGCTCCAGTGGAACAGAACCCGAGGTGAAATTACTTAACCAACTGCTTTTCTAATTGGACAATATTTGTTAGATATATTAATTACCTAGCCTCATAAAAGTCTATAAATACTGTATCACTGCATATTGCCATATTGTGCATCTGAAAGCTTTCAATAAAAACTTGCTTCTACATTATCATTTTACTACCTTTTGGAAAGTTTTGTATTTTATTCCAGGCAACAACAGAAGAGGGATTTGGGTTTAATTGCTGCACTTCTTATTGTCAGGCCATGACTCCTGCCCTAGGGAAATAATAGTGTGACAGTGTTTTAGCTCATTTCTTCTGGTTTTGGTTGTTTAATTATGGAGAATTTTTTGCATTGTTTTAGTTTGGGGGTGGGTTTTTTTATTATTTTTGTCATTATTTAACCCATTTTCTTTTGGGTTGAAACCACAACTTATTTAGCAAGTGATTAAATATTGTTAAATACTAACGACAGGTCTGAATAGTGAAACTAAATTTTGACACTTGGTGGGGTTGCAAAGAGCTAAAGAAAATTGGAGCAACTGTGAATACAAAAGGAATATTAAGTGAAATAATAAAGAAAGGGCAACTGATTAGGCACAACACTGATAATTGATAACCTGTGATATTGGAGTCAGACTCCAGGTAGGGAAAACCAGTTTTCCAAAATCATAGAGACTTATGCTTAATGCATATGATGTAAGGATGTGGTTAGAGATTTTGGCTGTGTAAAAGGTATTAACTTGGCATCAGGCTTTTAATAAATAAGAACAATGTGCATATCCTTAAATCAGAAAGCTATCTGATCACAGTAGTGCATGCTTATGCACACACACACTCTTGCATATATAGGATAAATAATTCCCAAGAAAATTTCAGAATGATTGGTCTGTGTATGTATATTATATTTACAGCCATGCTGTTGAAGTGTTTTAGCACAAATTCTGTTGCTATGATGAAATATTTAGCTGGAGTGATGGCACTTGGTATACATCATTGGAGTAGCAGCTATTAGTGTTATGTAGTACATCATCAATGTGACAGCTTTGAGAGGACATGTAATATATAACCAGAAAAGTCCCATTTGGACATCAATATGTGCCATTTACTGGTATTAATAATGCAGTGGTTTTAGTTTCAAACAGCAAATAGATATAATTCTGATTCTAAACAGCAGTGAAATTCTTGTAAACAGTGCCACAGCTGCTTCTTCCATGCAGTGACCTTTGTGATAAAAGAAATGATTCTCAGCCTAGAGTCAATGTATGTGGATTACCACCACTTACACTGCTGTATGGGTAAAAAACCCACCATCAACAAAAGAAAAAAAGAAAGTCAAAACTATATAAATTATAAAATGAAAGCAAATACAAACAGAACTGGTCAGCCATTCCATCAGCAAACAGTGGTACATGCTATGAATTATTCAGTGAGTAAAAAGGATCAGTGAGAGCAAAATTAAGAGCTTTGAGAAATAAAAATAAAAACCCTTAATGTTTGTGGAAATTGATGTATAACTTAGATGATATGGCTTCATCATTTAAACATAAAATTATGAAAATAGGGGATTCCAACATATACTCAAAGTGTTGAGGAAACTTCCCAGTCTGAGCATTCACAAGACCCTGTCAGTCATGCTCCCAGCACCAGCCACTTTCACTGCGGGGACTGAAGCCCCTCCACATTTCCAGTGAGCTCAGGGGTGCCCCACACACCCCACTCACAGACAGGTGAGTTAAACCAGGTTTCCTGACTAGTTTAACCCCAAGTTTCCCATAGTAAAATCTGAGATGTCTCATTCCATAAAGCCATTTATTCCCACTGCAGTAACACAAAAACAGCCCAGGTGGGTGCCTCCGAGGAGAAACCCCCAAGGAAGGAACCCCTGGGCTTTTATATCCTCACAGTCTGCCCATGCAAAAGTCTTGTTTTTTCCCCTGAGTTCTTGGCTCCTGCTGTGTCTCCCAGTGTTTATCCACCAGGCTGGCACCACTTTCTTTGTGCCATTTGTTAACCAAAGTGTTGGCATTCCATGGCCTCTTGTCTTGGGCTTCTTTCCAGAGCTTATCTGCACCTCAGTCTGCAGTTTGCAAATAGAGGCCACCTGCAGCAGATATATCCCTCAAAAAAGGAGCAGTGAATATATCAGGATGTAATTTTTGTTCCTTAAAACTGAATATATTTCATGATATTAATTAAACCAGATTTTTTTCCTTTAACCATGAAAACTTACCTTCACTTGCCTCAGTTACCACTGAAATTTAAACTTTAAAAATAGTCTGAGTACTCAGTTCAATATTACAACTATATTTCCAAATGAGCACTGCATCTGAGAATCTTTACTACTCTGTCTTCTGAAAAATAGCAACAGGCTTACAAAATCATAGAACCATAGAATAACTCAAGCTTTGTACTGAACATGGCTTCAGCATTTGTTCCTTACATTTGGGCATTCTTGAACTAGACAGGAAAGGGAGCCATTTAGTTGTATATATGAACACATTACTGAATGTTCTGCATTGTAATTCCTTCCTCGACTAATAAATTGCTGATTTCATTAAGCAACACATTACACAATGCATATGTTGCATTCAGTACTGACAATAAAGTTTTCTGATAGCCAGCAATGTTCCATATCTAATTTCACACTTAGAGACTACCTGCAGATTACTTGTTTACAAATTTGTGCCTCCAACTTTAAACTTTACTTTCTGATAAACTATCAGTTAAGTGTCTTGGGGAAAACAAGCTTAAATAAAGAGCAAGAGATTAATGAAGAAATACATCTAAAAGTTAACACAAATAACATTAGATAGTTTTGCATAATATTTATTAAAATATTCTCATGAGATTCATATTTTTTTTTACCTTTGTATTACATAGCTGGAAAATGTCCTTTTGAAAGACACGCAAGAACATTTCTTCCTTGTGTAAATATGAATTTGTCGAAATGTGCAGACTTTAGAATTATGTATATTTGTAATAGCTTTTCTCGTCCTTTGACAGTATGCTAAAGGAATATATGCATTTCAATGTTTTTAATAAAATACAGCAAAGATAATTCTTATTATTCAGAAAAAGAAGTTCACTCAAAACTGGTATTTACATATTAATCATATTATCAGTTTGACCTAATAATAACTATAATGATATAAATAAATAGATTCTAAATACCTAAATACACAGATCACATTAAATGAGTTTAGATTAAGAACCAAATGAAAAAATTCAAGAATGGTTATTTCATGTAACTGTGTGACTTTTAATCCTAGATATTTTGGAAATGAAGGTTGAAAGCAAATGTATTTTTTTTATTCTATTTAATTTTTAGGACTTGTTTGATTGAGCTTTTTTTTTACTTTTTAACCTAAAATTATTTATAATGAAAACTATGTCCCATCTGATAGCACAAGAAGGAAGAGAAGCAATCACTGACACACAATTAGGTGCTCATTTTAACATCATTTCCCAGCTATTTCACAGTAGTGATCGGGGACTGTGATTTTTGGAACATAGTGATTTATGGAGTAATTCAACAAACACAGTTCAACAGTTGTCTAGCTAATAAATCATCTTTTAACTGTTGTTTTATACTTTAATTATTGATTGCTCATGTCTTCTGTTGTAATATCCTTCTAAAACACTGTTAAATATGGTGTGAAATAATGCAATATTATTTAGAGCTTAAATAGTAAGTGTCATTAAAATATCTCAAAATATAAGATTATGTTATTTTGACTGTTACCAAATGCTGGTCTGTTCTTGTCTGGTCTATTTCTACTTTTCCTTCCTGTTTCAGTCCCTTACTCTTGGATATTTCAACTACTGCACAGGTTTCAACTCTCTCTCTTTCCGAACGGTATGCTACTCCTAACATTAATGAAAGAGAATTAATTTTCACTTCTGTACAACTCATATATTGCATCCCTGTTATTTGAGTCCTATGAAAAGTTCCTTTCTTTGCACTCTTTTTTTCCTGCTGCTCATCATTGCTTCCTTGGATATCAGAGCTACTCTCATCTGAATGCATTAGTCATTCATGAATAATGACATAAAAGCCTGGCAATGCTTTAGAAGAAGAGACCTTTATTACACTTTTCTAACAACCATTAATATTTCTAATACTCAGCAGTTTTCTGATTTTCTTTTGTGAAAGGATGAATCATGACTACATGGCAAAATGGCATGGGGTCTGCGACTATTACTGCTTTCATTAGTGCAGCTGAAATGCAAAGAAGCAGAACAATACATTTCCTCTGTGTCTGACAGGAAATTTCTAGGTTTCCAACACTTATCTGCTTTCATTGAATTCATAAACCCTAATTAAAGCAAGATGGTCACATCACTTTTCCTGGTCTATGTACCTGAAAGACAGTAAGGCTGCATATACATCAAATACTTTCCTTCTTAATGGGAAATATCATCAGAATTATTTTTTCCCATAATAACAAAAGATAAAATTATTTTTAAAAAAAGAATTATGACCCTAGTTCTTCTTCATAAGGCTGTGACCCTCTGGTATCATACCTGAAAGGTATGGTCCATAAATGTTGAAATTCATGGTGGGAGGCAGCAAAGGAGGAGAGGAGGAAAGCAAGTTAGCAAAGCTAGTGTTTCTCAGCAATCTAATGGATCATTCAAAATACAAATGTATACTCCCAAAGTGACTTGCAGATTTCTCTCTAAGGACACATACCACAAGTAGGAAGAGAAGACAGTGACAGTGTATTGTCTTAACAGAAACTTTGGTACCCTTTATGCACCACACACACTCATTGACAGCACTCTGATTCCCTGAAAACTCGTTTTTAGTGTTTTCTCATTAAATGTTAAGGCAATCTCAAACTTTTATTATTCTTGGAAGGCAGTCAGTCAAATTTTCTACCATGAAGGATCAATTCAGACCTGTTGGAAACAACTCTGAAGCTACATACAAAAAAATGTAATTTGACTTTGAAAAAGCTTCCCAGAGAAGTTAATACAGAGGTACTTTGCAGACAGCTTAAGCCTTCAGGCACATGACCAGAACAGCTTGTCCATGAATGATATAAAAGTTCCTACTTTGCTGCTCCCAGCTGCAGCAGTCAATATGACTGCCTTCCAGGCAAAAGATTATACTAACATGCCTGAAGGCAGGTCAATGCAAATAGACATACATCTATAAAAGCCTAAACTCAAAGTATTCATGTTCTAGCAAGACACTACAGAATGCATCGAGATGGAGAATATATCTAAAGCAAATTTGTTAGCAAATAACTTCTCTGAGGTTAAGTAGATCAATAGTTTTCTACTGTCATTTATAATGTATATAAGGACATATAAAATGTACATCCATAAAACTGTTAGTAATTTAAAACTAAATTTAAATTCCTTTTTAAGCCTCAACAATTTGAAAAAATTTACAAAATAGTTCAATAGCAAAAACTGACACCTTGACTTTATAATGTATTGACACATATGGTATAAGCTCTACGAACCAGTTCTTTAAAAATAATGTGATAAACTATCAAGCCTATTGATACCATTACTCTTGCAATTATCTTTTCTCCCTTTCTCTACCATGCTCTGAGCAGGGTGTGTGGAAAGAAAAAGGAAGAAGGAGTCTTCCACTGCCCATAAAGATGGTTGTTGTCGTTTAAGGTCATTCACCTTGTAAACTCATATTTTAGAAGCCATTATGTAAAAGATAAATAAATATTTTTAGTAGAGAAGCCAAATATCCAGTATACTCTTCATTTATAGCTAGTAGTAACTGAACTGTGTTTAAAAATTGTTATTTTTCAAATAGCTATCCTTCATTTCGTAAATACTTTTTATTTGTATAGAAATAAATGATATACGTTTATATCCCCTGTCAGGCATCTGGTCTTGACAAATAAAATGTAATTTAAGGTATGTCACTTCAGGAGAAGCCTCATAGGAGGCACAGAACAAAAACAACTAATATTTTTCTCAAGTAGTTAAAACAGAGAGAATTTTTTAGTATTTTGGTTTCCCATAGCAACACTTTTGTTGGTGTGCTTTAAAATATTTTGTCCATTTTCACCTGATTTTGATTTTCAAGACAGAAAAACAAGAGAATAGTCATTCCTAAGACTTAACTGAAACTTGATTCCTAAAAGGAGTCATGTAACACAAAGACTGGGGGGAGTGGGGTGTGAAAGCTATTTTATTTTCATATTTTTTCAGTATCAAGCCTTGGGTATTTACACATATATATAAATTGAATGACTGTATCAATGCTTTATTTTTTTTTAGCCTTTGTTTAAGTAATTATCATACACCTTATATAATCATATATAGCATTATCAGTACTAAAAAAAAAGAAAATAATGTTTAAACATGTCCATAAACACATTGTAACTATGTCGCTAAACATTAAAATCATCTTCATCTTCCACAATGAAAAAAGTTTATTTGGTGTCCTCAACGCTTTCATTGTAAAAGACAATTGTGTCAACATACAGTTGCTCAGTTTTTT
>VWYI01028841.1:3537-21826 GCA_013399455.1 Anthoscopus minutus
GGGAGCAGGATGCTCAGGGAGCAGGAATGGTGTGGGAGCAGGATGCTCAGGGAGCAGGAATGCTCTGGGAGCAGGAATGGTGTGGGAGCCGGATGCTCTGGGAGCGGGAATGGTCTGGGAGCAGGATGGTTCGGGAGCAGGAATGCTCTGGGAGCAGGAATGGTCTGGGAGCAGGAATGGTCTGGGAGCAGGAATGGTCTGGGAGCAGGAATGCTCAGGGAGCAGACTGATGGAGCACTGAGCACCGAGTGCATGTGGGACGACAGGAACAGGGGTTATTTGGGAATTCCTCTCGTTCAGCTGAGCCTGGAAATGGGACGGCTCCAAAGCTGCAGTTTAATCACAGGGCATTCACTGGGGTCACCCCTGAGCCCTGCCAGCTCCGGGCTCCCTCTGGAGGCGTTAGCGCTGTCGCTGGGATGTGTTGGATTTTCCATTCATCTCCAAGTCAGATTTTATCTGGTGCAGGCACCTGACATCCGCCGGCCACGGCATTTGCCCAGGAATAAAGAGCAGTGCTGAGGCAGACATCACCAACACCTCTCTCTCACATGTGAGCACCTCTCCCTACCCTTTCTGTTTGTTTGTTGACCAAGTGTAGGTCCCCATCTGTGCTTCTTTCTAGGACAATCTGCCTGGTTTCCATTTTATCCCCCACAGCCACGCAGCAGAAATGCCCAGCCAGGTCTGACAGGCAAGCCCAGAGGGCGAGATCCGGCCCCGGGGGGTGTGGGCTCAGCCCGGAGTGTCCCTGTGCCATTGCCAGGCACGGGAGCACGGGCACCCCCTGTCCCGTCCCACACCCCGCAGCTGGTGAGGGGCAGGAGCTGCCGGCCAGCTCCCAGCTCCCAGAGCAGCCCTGGTGTCCAGGGGCTCTGCATAAGCCTTCAGTGAGAGGTCACAGCCCACTTCTGGTGCAGTCATCTGCTGCCAGGCTGGCAGGGATGGAGGGAGGCAGGTGGGTGTGTGCAAGAGCCAAATGCATCCCTGACACTTGCAGGGATTCCAAAACTGGTTGTCAGTTATCTCTTTAATTACCTTCAATATTTCAAGTAGAAGCCCTTGCACATTTTTCTTCCTAAAAAGTCATAAATAATGATTTATTAACGAGAAATCAGTCACTACTTGTATCTCACTGTCTGTTTGCCCAGCAAGAGTCTCTGTGATCTCCCATTTTTGCGAGTGTGTGGCAGAAACCACAGATTTTCCTGGCCCTGGCTCAGCCTCCCCCACCGTCCTGCCCCAGGAACCTGTAGCTGAAAAGGGAATATTGGGGTTTTGATAGACAAAAACATATTGGTGGCCATGAAGCATCATGAGCTTGCTCTGGGTTAAATGAACCATTGTGTTTGACCTGAAATGACTTCTGGCTTTCTTGGAACTGCCAGAACACTGAGAAACCATTTAGTTGCACAGCCTCAATTAAGCAACTGCCTCCAGTTATGATTTACTCTGTCATTCAGAAAATTAGACCTTCACACTGTTCCTAATTTTCACCAGAGTCCTTAAGGACAGTGTTTACCAAGATCAGCCGCAGTTTGGGCTGCTCCAGCTTTTAGATGCCGAGCCTGGAATGCAGTCAGGCTTCCAGAAATGTCTCTGCAGGGGCTAAAGGAGCTCTGAGTCAGGCACTCGATCGCCAAGGAGGAACTGCTGCTCCTCTCCTGCCGATCCTGGGCTGATTATCCTCGCTGCAGCAGGGCTGTAAATTGCATTTTGGTGCTAAGGGCTGTTATGTCCTGTTACAGGAATGTAGTCCCAATTCCTTACCCACCTCCACACCCTGAAGTGACAGCACTTTGATTTTATTGACCAGTCATGTGTGCTGTGGATGGAATGAAACCTTCCTACATATTCCCAGTCTGCCCATACATCCCTGCCTGACATCCTGCATTGGATCACAGAATCACAGGGTGGTCTTGGTGGGGGGACCTGAAAGTCCATCCAGCTCCAACCCCTCAGCACCTCCCACTGTCCCAGGCTGCTCCAGCCTGGCCTTGGGCACTGCCAGGGATCCAAGGCAGCCCCAGCTGCTCTGGGCACCGGTGCCAGGGCCTGCCCACCCTGCCAGGGAACAATTCCTGCCCAATATGGAAATTAAACCTACTCTCTGGCACTGGGAGTCATTCCCTGTGTCCTGTCCCTCCATCTTGACCAAAGTCCCTCTCCAGCTCTCCTGCAGAGCAGCTCCATCCTCTGATCACCCTGGAGCCTCCTCTGGCCAGGCTCCAGCAGCTCCAGGTGCTCCCTGAGCTGGGCCCAGGGCTGGGGCAGCTCTCAGGTGGGTCTCACCTGAGGGGCACAGGGGCAGGATCCTCCCCTGGCCCTGAGACAAAAGTTTGTTGTGCCCTGTGGCTTTCTGCAGGGCTGCTCTGGCACCCAGCACTAACACCAGTGCTTGTGTGCATTTATATATGCTTAAATACACATATAATAAATTAAATACAAGTTAATATATATATTCAATTAAATAAATACCCAGTACAACATGTGCATTTATAAATATATGTCTGAGTGTGTTAAGAAAGCCTTCAGAATGGGTGAGAGAGGAGGCTGGGGTGTGTCTAATGGATTGCCATAATCATAGATTCTGATTCATACTCATCATCTGAAAACAGCCAGCCAGAAGATGAAATAACTCCACATCAATCAAACACTAAATGAATATGTTATTAAGGATATTGTACACTATCAAAACCACCACGTGAGCGCTGTCTGCATTCAGTGCCTTTCATGGGCAGAGCAGTGCTGTCAAATAAGGGTCACTGCCTGAAACAAAGCAAAGCAGGCAGGGAAAGATGATCCACACCGTGTTCCCCCCACATTCCTCTCCTGCTTTGTCTCTGTGTTCACTGCCAGACTTCTCTCCTGAGAAAAAAGGCAGGACAAGTGTTCCCTGCCCTCCCAGCAGCCTGCAGAGCCCTGCCCTGCTCAGCCCTGATCCCCCTCACTGCCAGGGCCAGCCAAGGCCCCGAGGCAGCGCAGTGGAACCTCAGGGGCTGTCAGGGGGTGCCCAGGTACAACCCCACTGTTGTGGTGTGGGAAGCTGTAGCTGTGCCCAGGTACACCCCCACTGTTGTGCTGTGGGAAGCTGCACCTGTGCCCAGGTATAACCCCACTGTTGTGGTGTGGGAAGCTGTAGCTGTGCCCAGGTACACCCCCACTGTTGTGCTGTGGGAAGCTGCACCTGTGCCCAGGTATAACCCCACTGTTGTGCTGTGGGAAGCTGCCCGTGCCAAACCCACGGCCCTGCTACCCAGACCAGCTCTAGCACAGCTCTCCAGGGTGGGAGAGGAGAAGGCAGCTCCTGGCTCCTGACCAGAGAGCACATTGCAGGTGTCTGAGAGCGCTGAGACGCTGGGGACTGGAGAGCAGGAGTTCAGGGAAGATCGGTGCAGGTGTCAGGATGGGTGGAAGAAGCCATGGAGAAGTGCTGCTGGGGGCAGATCAGACAAGCAGCCCCAGAGCACGGTGCTGGCTTTGTGTGCTGGTGCAGCAGCCTCCTCCAGGACCCCCGTTCCACTTCCCCACTGCACTGCTCGGTGCACGGCTGTGGCATGAACCATCTGCACAGCAAAGACTGAAGGAATAAGAGTGAATCCTCTGCTGGTAAAATCAACAGGGGATAAACATCACAAATCCTCCGGACTCAGGGAAATGTGGTTCAAACAATCAGAAGCAGAGAGCACACATTGTTTTGGGGAAAAAAAAAAAAAGGAAAGAAAGGAAAAGCTGTGTACAACAGGGGCACCTGAGATGGAGAGAGCACAGCAAAGCTTTCCTGCTGCTGTCTGGAGCTCAAAAACGCTGCCCAGAGGCTGGGCCCGGGGAGCAGAAGGCTGGGAAGGACCATATGCAGTGGGAGCTGCTGGAGCCAGGCAGCCAGAGCTGGAGTGAGGGGTCTGGGATCCACAGAGCCACGGCCAGAGCCACCGCACGCTCCTCGTTAGCGCTCGGCTTGTTTGTTACCTGCACTTACACTGTTCTGCTTGCTTAATTAAAATGTGATGTGCTGCAATTCAGATGCTGTACAGACACCCATTACCACAACACAATTACCTTTATCAACCAAGCTCATCACCTCATTAAAAGAAGATGTCAATTCGGCTTGACAGGATCAATTTCCAGTACACCTTCCCTGACTGGCATTATTTATATTACACTTCCTCAGTTTATTAATTAGAAAAGTTATTTTTGCTGTTCTGATTCTTGCTAGATACTGATTTTTTTTATTGCCTTAATATTATTCTGAGTTTTTACCCCTGATGCTATTCATCTTTCCTTTATCCCATTTTTTTTTCCATTAAAATCTCTGCAGTTTTCCTGTAGGTCGATTGAAGGTGCTTTGCCTGGTATTTTTCAGGCACTATCACTTCCTTTCCTGATCATACCATACAGTGAGTGACCTCTGAAGGACTCCAGGATGTTTTTATAAAATGGATTATAAGTGTTTCCACAATTTTAATGATTTGTTTACGTTATGAAGCCTGGACTTCATCTTAACAACACCTGTTACCACCAGCAGGCTGTGATCACCAGAATCTCAGCTACCACCCAGTTCTGGGGCTGTTAGAAATTTCTCCTTAATTGATAAACAAGTCCTGAGACAAACTGTGCCTGTGTTACTGGGAAAACTCCCTCTCCTGCTGGCAGATGGCTCTCCCGGGGTGTCCCACACAAACCCAGCATCAGCCAGGCTGGGAAACTCCTCCAGGATCCTCAGGCCCAGCCTCTGACCCATCACCACTGTGCCCACCCCCCTGGTTACAGACTGCCACTTCTGGGTGTTCCTTGAGCACCTCCACCGCCCAGGGCAGTCTGTTCCAGTGCCTGACCTCCCTTTTTGTGAAGAAATTTTCCCAAATATCCAACCTGAACCTCCCCTGGTGCCACTTGCAGCAGTTTCTCCTTGTCCTGTTGCTTGTCCCCCAGGAGAAGAGCCCAACCCCAGCCTCGCCACCGCCTCCTTCCAGGGGCTCTGTGCTCTCCCAGACAATTTTATAGAACTGACCTCATTTCAGCAGAGGTTTTTCTGCCAGTGTCTTGAGGGGGCTGCACCCCTCTGGGAGCATCCTTGCAGCTAATTGCTGCAAAGTCCCTGCCAGGGGCCCGTGAGGCCACCTGGGCTTCCTGTGCTCCCCCCAGCAACTCCCACAGCCTTGAGCTTGCAGCGGGCATCCTCATGCACAGGTGCACCTGAAATAGCAGGAAAGCAGGAATTAGGAGTAAAATAAGAACTACATTTCTATTGGAACAACATAGGGTTTCTGTTAATTGCTAAGATTTCGTACTGGATCACAATTTCTTGCATTTTTGGTTTCCCATTAGTGTAGAGTTTAACACGTCAAATTGAAAGTAGGAGTAACAATGCACTCACTTGGATATAAATATTATAAATAAAACATGTTGCCACTGTGATTATCAGAAATAACAAAGCACTTGACAGAAAAGCCCAAAGGTATATTTTCCCCTGACATTCCAAAGGATCTGGGCAGTTTCACCTTGGATATTTGATCTTGTTCCTTGGGTTTAAAGTGTGACATTTCACTAAAGCTGCCCTTGCTGGATTAATTGTTGCTGGGGATAAAGAGAGCTGCAAACTCTGAGGTAGTGGATGGGTAAAGCAACACAAATCCTTTCGTGTCAGTGAATATCATGTCTGAAATGTGATAATAGATCTGATTTTGTATCATTTAGGAGCACAAAAGGGGGTTTTACTGCTTGAATTAACACACAAGATGGTATTAAAGCTTTTCAGTTAAACTCATAGTCAAATAGATATCAAGAAAACTCTACTTCTATTGGTGATGCTGTGCATAAAATTATCCAGGCATCACAAGGAAGGAGTGTGAAATCAGCCCAAAGTTTCCTCCCTGAATTGATGCCTCTTCCTTTTCAGAGTGTGCAGTTGTTTAACAGTGACATTTAATAATTTATTGGAATAATTGCTGGAGTTTACTGCTCATTACTTTTTAAAACCCCAGGAATACAGTAACAGTTCTTTGATTTTTTTTAATATAAAAATAATTTTCACTATAAAGGTTGGAGGAAAACACGTGCTCTGTACTTATAATTTGATAAAGTCATTGCTGTTTCTCTGCGCTATTTTAATTCTTAAAATTATCATTTCAATTACAGTTGTGCAGGCTCTAGAAAGAGGAGTTAAAAGGCGAGTTATTAATTTTTCTGAGGAAGGGTTTTTGGCCAGCCCTGAGGATCCTGATGCAGCAGCTGCAGATCTGCTCTGTCCGGCCGAGCCCCCTGCTCTGAGGCCCCACCAGGGGAGGAGGTTTTGGGGTGGCCCAGGATGAGATTAGCTGGGACTGGGTTCCTGGGATGCTGTGCCCTGGCTCCAGGCACAGGTTTTGTCTGATGGGAAAGCCCTGCCCAGGGGCTGCAGGACCTGGGGCACATCCCTGGGGGGGCAGGGGTGGCAGCAGGGGCTGCTCCCTCCCGTCCTCTCCTGAGCACAGCTGAGCTCAAGGTCATGGGCTGTGCACTGGGAACCATTACAAAGATTCTTCACAGGAAAAGGACAAGGCATCGTTATGACTGCTGCTGTTAAAAGTGGTCTCTGATCTTCATCGTGCGCTGGAAACCAGGGGCTAACACAACATTTCTGCAGAGGAAAGGAGCCTCTCCCTTCCTGACACTTGTTCACCAACAAAATTGTTTTTAAAAAATCAAATTCATTTCCCTGCAATGCACTGCCTGCTCACCTGATGGGCACTGGCATAGCACTGCAGTGAAATGCAGCTGTACTGGTTTTTACCCTCTGGGTAGAAAATTACTGTGCTCATATTACATTAGCTGGCTTTAAAATAGCAAATAGCCTTCTCTGCAACATGCAGAGGTGCTGGAGCGTGTCCAGGTCAGGGAACAGAGCTGGGAAGGGGCTGGAGGATCCCTGAGGGAGCTGGGAAGGGGCGGCCGGATCCCTGAGGGAGCTGGGAAGGGGCTGCAGGATCCTGCCCTGCAGGTGCCCAGGGAATTCCTGGGGTGGCACTCAGGGCTCTGGGCTGGGGACAGGGTGGGCACTGGGGACAGGTTCCTCTGTGATTGTTTTTCAAGCAGGAGAACTCAGCCCCTTCAGCAGCTCCATTGCCCCTCTCTGGACACAAAGCCAGGGCTCCCTGTGGCTGTCAGTGAGAGCAGCTCTGTCACACATGTATTCACCAGCGTGCCAGAAAGCATGCTCTCAGCACAAATATTATTCACTTCTAAATTCTTTTTAAGCTTCAAGTTGTTCAGCAGTGAAAGGAGAGAGCAATCTAATCAGAGCAGTACTTGCTACATTTTGAAGTGAGAGCAGTCTCACAATTCTCAGGCTCAATCATTTTCCAATCACAATTAACGTCATGTTAGCTAAGGAGTCACGAGAGAAAAATAAAGGGATGGGCACTCAGAAAAGGAAATGTGGTGGAGGCTCACATGCTGCTCACTCTCAGAGCTCCTGAGCTCACATTAATGTGATCAAAACCCTCCTCTTGCAAAATTGAAGAAACCAGGTAGACAATGCCCAGCAAACCAAACCTTTTCCACAGTGTCCCTGGCTGAGAACAGTGACATCCTCAGGGTTGTGTCCTTCTTCTCCCCAGCTTTCCTGGAGTCAGTGGAGGCTGCAGGCAGCGAGGGGACGCAGGAGCTGTGCCCGGTGGGAGGGAGCTCTGTGCTGTGCCATGTCCTGCTGAGCTCCCTCAGAGCCCCTCTCTGAGCAGGGAGCTGCCCTGCCAGGACCAAGCCACCCTCTGCCGTGGCACTTCTGGGCTTCCAGCAGCACACCTGGATGGGACACTGTAAAATTCCATTGCACTCAGCTTCAAAAATCCAGAATTCATGGCAAGCTTGACCAGTCTGGTCAGAGGCTGGTGGTTTCCATCCTCGTGCAGTTCCAGCTGCACCACGTCCCTGGTGTATTTGACATTGCCCTGGGGATTGTGCTCGCTGTTTTAGAGCCCAAATCAAGGCAGTGAGCTGCAGTTTGCTGAGAGCAGCCTCAGCTGGAGACCCTCTGGGTTTGTTGCTCTGCAGAAGGCAAACACTGGGAGCATCTCTTCCCTGGGAATTTGGAAGATCTAGAGTGAAATGTGAGCCCAGCAGTGCAGAAGGAAGAAAGGTGAAGAGTTAATTAACAAGCAGCAAACATGAAGTGATGTGGTCACATTTGTCAGCTGCTGTTATAACCCTATGGTTTATAACATCAACATGATGGTTTCCCCACATAAAATCATTTCAAATGGAAATGAAACCTTCCAGGCCCTCGAGGTATGGCAGCCGCCGCTGCTCTGCTCACTGTCATGTCATCAGCAGCTGCCACTTTCTGCACGTAGAAGGATTTAAAGGATAAGGGAAGAATCATCTCTTGGCATCAGTCACAGGTGCTTGAAGGAAACAAGAGGTTTGTGGAGGGCAGGCAGGAGCAGCCATGCCCTCACCTGAGCCTTTGGGGTTTGCCTGTGCAGGGAGAGCCTCCAGGACACAGCCTGGCTGCTGCTGCCCACCCCTGCAGGGCTGGCAGCAAGGGCAGCAGCACCTCTGAGCCCCAAGCTCTGCTGGGCACAGACAGTTCCCAGCAGCAGGGACCTTCCCTGCAGGCATTTACCCAAATCTAAAACCATCCTCTCCTTGCTCCCACCTGACGCCCATTGGGTTCCCATTTATCATCAGCCTAATGATTTTAGTAATATTGTAAATGGAATTATTTGAGCATAGCTGCTTTGGATCCCCAGGTTTTACTCTAATTAGTGCTAATGTTTTGAATATTCTCTGACTTTAAAGCAAAACTTGGTTTGGGCTTAACAAATTATAATTCCCATGTATCTGCAGGATCTGTTTTCTTTTTCAATGCATTAGTTTTCCATCTTCAAATTGAAATGAAAAGAAATAAGAATTTCTAGCACATTTTAAAGTCATTTTGAAATTAGTAAAACTATTTTGTATTAATGAAATTGAAATGTTGTCATGATAATAATCTTCAAAAGTCTTTATTTTTCTAAGTGTAAGCACTAATGGCTTTGCTTGGACAAGCTCTCTGGGAATGGAAGATCAAAAGCATTCCTTTTAAACTGATGAAACAAAATGTGTAGCTTGACTGAAATACTTGATTTCAGTGTTTTAAAACCAAAATTTTATTGAACTTTATTTGATGTTTTAAAACAAATATGATTTAAATGACAATGGAACTTTCCATTGAAAAATCAATTGACTTTCTAATGTGACCAACATGGAGAAAATAATCAGCAGAGAGCTTTGAAGGGCCCAAATGCCCTGAATCAGTTGTAGCTGAGGCACAAACAGAGCCCAGCATCTGCCAGCACTTCAGAGCAGTCCTGGTGCACAGAGCAGGGGACGCCTGTCCCAGGGACTGGGCTGCTCCTCACAGACTGAAGGAATGAGGGAACATCACCCCACATTAACTCCTGCCCTCGCCACCAGGGCAGGGACTTCAGCCCTCCTCTTGGGAATGTGCCAGGATTTGCCTTTTCCCAGTGCTGGGAAAGCTCTGCAGAGGAGCAGAGAGAGAAGAAAATTCTCCAAGAGATTGTGTGCATACCTAAAGTTGGTCCTGCAATGTGTTTGAGCACTTTTTAGATCTGAAATCTCTTAATTAGTCCTGTCACATTGTAGCAGAATGTTCTGCATAGGGTTCAGTCATCCCTAAAATTATTTGCTAAAATAAATTAGTAGAGAAATGACATTATTTGTTAGAATTTTGTCTAAAACTGGGCCATGACGTAAGGAGAACCAAGTTACAGGTTTTTAACATCAACAGCTCCTGGCATGGACACGAGAGCTGTGCGTGAGCAGCAAAACCTTCCTGCCAATGTGTGTGCATGTATAAAACACTGGCACTGCTGCCACCTCAAAGGAATCCCATTTTATTTATGGGAGGCATTCCATGGGGTGGCTTTTCCACGTGGGATGTCTCAGTGCCACTCAGCTGTGCAGTGCCACACATGAGTGTGTGTAAGAATAACCTGTGAGAGCCCTGGGGCATCCACCACCACGGAATCCCAGCCACTGGGGCTGCAGGAGCCCCTGAGATCAGAGATTTAATCCCAGCCACTGGGGCTGCAGGAGCCCCTGAGATCAGAGATTTAATCCCAGCCACTGGGGCTGCAGGAGCCCCTGAGATCAGAGATTTAATCCCAGCCACTGGGGCTGCAGGAGCCCCTGAGATCAGAGATTTAATCCCAGCCACTGGGGCTGCAGGAGCCCCTGAGATCAGAGATTTAATCCCAGTCACTGGGGCTGCAGGAGCCCCTGAGATCAGAGTTTAATCCCAGCCACTGGGGCTGCAGGAGCCCCTGAGATCAGAGTTTAATCCCAGTCACTGGGGCTGCAGGAGCCCCCTGAGGGCAGCCTGACCACCAGCCCAGCAGCACCACCAAGTCACCATCACACTGTGTCCCCACCTGCCACCTCCACATGTTTTTTGGGCCCTGCCAGGGATGGTGGCTGCAGCAGTGCCCTGCCAGCTGTGCCAGCTGTGCCAGCTGTGCTGCAGGGAGCTGGGACCAGATGCTCCTTTCCAGCTGCAGGGGTGGCCAGATGCAGCTCTGAGGCTGGACCTGCCTCCCTGCTGGTGATGTGCATTCATGGGTCCAGGGCAGGCTGGCCTCAGAAGGAGAGGAAAATCTTTTTATTCTCCTGAGTGTTTTGGTGCACTGCCTGTGTGTGCTGGAAAAACTTCTCAGCAGTGACAGACTGACTAAAGCATGGGCACAAACACTTTCTGTTTGCTTCAGCTGAAAACAAAAACAACTTTCATCAGAGAAAAGGCAGGGCCAGCAGCCTCCTCGTGCGAAACAGACTTTCTATTAGGTCTGAGAATGGCTCTTGTTAAGAAATTCTGGTTTATTGCAGCAAGCTGGGAGATAGTGAAATACTAAACACACATGCACACAAAGAATGTGTGAAAAATGGGAATGATAAGGCCTTTGGAGCAGGTTTCTGCTCAGGTACTTGAGGTACAGCACTGCATCATATTTGCTGGAGAATTTGAGGGAAATTGCAGCATAATCAATTGAAACTGGGGCCACTGTGCCTGGACAAAGCTGTCTCAAAGCAAAATAAAATAAATAAATTACTTCTTTGCGTGCTTGTCAAGGTTATGTGACTTTGCAAAGAGAGGATGGAGGTGCAGAAAACACTCCACTGCCAGCAGCAGGGAGGAGACACCTTCCTGAGGGTTAACTTCACCTGAGGGTCAGAGGGAGAGGATGCTGCCTGGCAGGGATTTGCTCTCACATAATGCACTTGGGCCCAGCAGCAGCAGCAGTGGGCCTGGCAGTGCCAGGGGAGTGGTTGGACTCGGTCTGAGAAGGCTTTTCCTGCCCTAGTGATTGTGTGGCTCTCTAGGAAAGGAGGGTCAGTGCACTCTGTGCTGATGTGCTCTCTCTGCTGAGAGCAGAGCCACTGCCAAGCTGGGTGTTGATAACCAGCCAAGAGTTACTGGGACTGCAGCTTCATTCCTTTCCTCTTTCCCTCTCATGGGAAGGAAACAAAGGCTAAAGGCTGCCCCTGCCTTCCTGTGATCCCAGCAGCAACATCCCCGTGGCTCTGGAGCAAGGCCTGTGGTGGCCATCAGCTCCATCGTGTGGGTCCTCAGCCTCCCCACCCAGCACTCAGGTCACTCAGGTCACATCCCACTGCCCAAGAAGCCATTTCTCATTCTTGGATGTCTCCTCAGAGCTACTGACCCTTGGGCCGGGAGGAGCTGCCCACCTGTCAGTCTGGTTGGCTTTGTGGTGCTAAACCTTCCCAGCTGAACTCTCAGCAGTGTCCAAGGTGCACTGGCTCCTTCACTGGCAATCCACCCAGAGATAATTGATGGAAAGGTGATTTCACAGAAAGAAATAAAAAATGGGAGAGAGAAAAATACTGATACCGTTTTTAATCAAAAAGTAGTGAGGAGAAAAGACCATAAAAGGCACTGCTGTTAACAGTGTCCATCCCTGGGCTATTCAGTGCTGTTATTACAGAAAACAGTTGACATTATTTCTGCTGTGATGGCGAGGTCAATATGAGGAGAAGCTGCTGCAGTTCAATTCTCTCTTGCTGCATTGCTCGGCCTGTGCTATCTCAAGCTCTCAAGTTTACATCTTATGCCTTTATCTTGTCTTGGCAGTAGCATTGAATATTGATAAGTTGCTAAATGTAGGCAGTTTCCCAGGTGGCTTTTTCTGCTGAAAACCCAAATTTGCACTTTTTTGGGTGCCATATGGGTCCAATTACCCATTAACTCCCAAGGAGGACGGTTCAATCCAGTATCAAGTTAAGGTGTGCAGTATGTGGGCTGAGATTGTTTTCCTGCTGGCATTTGCTTGCAAGAATTTAAATTTCCTGTCAATCACAAGACAAGCAAGTTATTTTCACTGTGCCATTGAGACCCAACTGTCACAAAGAAAACATCACAAAAGGCACAAAAATGGCACCTTTTTGATGGCACAACATGATTACCCTGATCTTATATTTTGTTGTGGTTTCTATAGATTATTTTTCTGCCTTTTTTTTTTTCCAGAACAAAGTTCTTGCTTTGATGCCTCTCTTTGATAAAGTTATAAAGCTGTGCCAAAGATTTGAAATCTGTCATGGGACTTCTCTCTTCTCGGGAACGAGTTGCAAATGATGTCCCCCAAAGTTTTTTTAAAAAGCTGCCTGCCTCTCCATCAGCAAATATTCCTCTGTGACACTATGAATCTCTCACTTTTTCATCTCTGCTTTTGTCTGAATCCTACTGAAATATTAACAGGGTTCCTCACAGCTGACATGAGATCCAGAGCCTGCTCAGCACATCCCTGTTGATATTTGTCCTGGGGGCACTCCGGGACAGCAGCCACCGCCCACCCAGGGGACAGCAGCTGCACAAACCCTTCCCTGGCACTGGGAGATCTCCCAGGCAGCCATCCTGGCCTCACCCCACTTTAATTGTCATTGCTCTGGGAGAAAACCACGGAGGTTTGTCCCTTGTGGATCGGGAGATTCCCGCTGTTCACCTGCACACACGAGAGCAGCTCCAGAGGGAGCAGCACCACGGCGAGCCCCGAGCCTTTGCCTGGAGGCTGCTCCCTGCTGATCCTCTTCCCCCAGAGCTGCCCCAGTGGGATCTGCTTTACCTCTGCAGGGTCAGCTCCAGACAGCCAGGGCTCTGCACAGCACGGAAAGAACCTCCCTCCCCAGGTCCCTCTCTTGACCCCCATGACCACCCAGCCCTGCCAGGGAGCCTCTGCAAAGGCGTCCTTCAAAGCACTTCTCAAAGTCACAAACACCCACAGCCATCTCCTCAGAGCCACCTCTGCCTCCTCACACTTGCAACAAAACTGGAGCTGGAGGCTGTCTTAAATGTAGCTGGAAAAAAACCTGAATTAAGTCAAAACAGGCTTAAAAATGTATTTCTATTTTTATTTGGATATCAAGAAAGGCGGGAGGGCAACGTGGCCAGAGGAACTCGCAGCCACAGAGCAGGGAGGGGCTGTGGGCCCTGCAGAAGGCATTTAGAGGAAAGGAGTGGGATGTGTTTGACAGGGAGACCCCAGGCCCCGGCACCCGGAGCTCCTGGTGCTGGGGAGGCCATGCCAAGCTCTGCTCCTCACTGCTCTGCAATATTGATATTTCCTTTGCATCCTGCTTTTGTCTTCATCATGTCACTGAGGATGATGCTCTTCATTGCTTAAAAACCCTTTGAAAAGAGGAAGGAGCACATGAAGAGCTATGGAAATACAAGACTCCTGTTTTTCACCTGGTATCCAGCATCTGAGTGAGGCAGAAAAGGAGCAGACAGGCTGTGGAAAGCTCTGCAGAGCACTAAACAGTGAGGCCAAAGCCAGGGCCCCTGGCTGGGGTTCTGTGGGGAATGAAAATTGATACTGAAGTCAGGTACTTCTTAATGCAATTTTTGTTTCCATGAACACAGGAAAAGCCAAATAATAAGAGAGCATTTATTTGCTTGCAGCTCCAGTCCTCTTTCAGCCAGCACTCAACTTGGAGAGCAGAGGCCTCTGAGGCTCCCCTCAAGGCTGCACTTCCAGGATTTGTTCATTTTCCTGTCTGATGCTCAGTGTGTCTTGTCTTTTCCCGGTTTCCCTGCAATGCCCCGGATTTATTTCGCATGTTCAGTAATGGCTCGGCTCCCATTTGAGCTTGCTGGGGGTGGGGCCATGTTTCCACAGCCCTATTCTCACAATTTCTGTAAGAAAATGAGAGATTAAGAGGTCTCTTACATAGTAAAAGCCAAATTTCTCATTCCCCAGCAGTGAGAGGTATTCTTTGCTGTGCCAGGATTGTTCACCCAGGCACCCCTGGATGTATCTCCTAGTCTGAGGGAGCTCAGGGTGCTGCAGGACCATGGGGCTGGAGGTTTCTGCTCCCGCTCCTCCCTCCCCTGGCCATGCTTGGGGCTCAGCACCGAGGCTGAAGCTGCCGTGCAGGGCAGGTGAGTAACAGGGTAACGTCCCGAGGCAGGGATGAGATGAGGAGTCCTGGCTGCTCCCACTGACCAGAGCCCCTCTGCCGGCATCAGCAGCCCCATGAAACCCCAATGACACCTTCACAAACACGAGGAAGAAAGTTTTTTATTGCTGGGAAATAAAGCACCGACAAAGTGAGTCCTGAAGAGCTCCCTCCCGTCCTGCTGTGCAGCACAGCAGGCTGTTGGTGTGCCTGGCAGGAGGGACTGATGCTGCTGCTGCTGCTGCTGCTGCTGAGACCCCCCAAGCCCTGCGTGGAGCCCTGCACAGAGCAGTTTGTGCTGCCCTCATCCCTGTGGCATCCCTCAGGCTGCTCTGCTCCTTAGGCAGCAGCACCTCTGAAAAGGGAAAGGACAAAACCTCACTTGGACTCCAACCCTCAGCCCAAATATTCATGGCAAAAGAAACAGTCCGTGTCTACCAGAAGCCACGTGGGCTGCAGGAGGATTTATGCTGTGTGTATCAATCTTGCTTGCGGGGAAGGATTATTAATGTTGTGGTTTTAACCATATGCATGTTCTTCTTCAAATAAAAAAAAAACGAACCTTGAAGTTGCCGGATGAAGACTGCATTTATCATCTTCAGCATGAGCACCACTAGAACAGTCAAGCTCTCAAGCTCTCACATCTGTCAGACACGGGGAACGAGAGAGCAGCCGGCTTGGTGCTGCAGGATTTACATAAAACCCAGCGCCCATCCAGCTGAAATCCCACATTTTCACAGGCAGACTATTTACAAGGGCATATAGTGTAGGAAAAGGGGCAATGGCTTCCCGCTGCCAGAGGGCAGGGGTGAGGACACTGGGTGGGTGTGAGGGCTCTGGGTGGGTGTGAGGGCTCTGGGTGGGTGTGAGGGCTCTGGGTGGGTTTTAGGGCCCTGTGAACTCAAACCAGGCTGGGACTCCACAGTTCCAGGTGACCACGGAGCCCCTGTGCCGGGTCTGGGCAGGGCTGAGGCAGCCAGGCAGACACTGCCCCACAACGCAGTTTTATTTTCTCTCCGGGGTCCATGTATCCCTGTGAACACACCACTTTTCCCTCCACAAGTGATGCACACAAACTACAAATGCTGAGCATCTGAAACTCAATTTCTCACTTCTTTGTGAGTTCTGTTGAGATTCCTGTGCTCCCTCACAGACAACGAGCAGGTGGGAACAAGTGCAGAGGCAGCAGAGAAGTAAAACATGGAGTTGTAATAACTCAGTTGTAAATGTTGGCACTGTGCGTGTGGGTGCCAGAACCTTTCTTGAGAATAATTCAGATAAACTATTTGTAGCTTTGCAAATCCAGCACCCCCCTAGGGCACAGGGAGATGAATTCTGTGGTGCTGCCAAAGCCAGGTGATTAATAATTAGCCTTTAAACTTCCTCATCATTTTTCCAGCTGCTGACAATGCCTTTTGCATATAATCATGTTGCACTCACTGCCTTACAGGTTTTTTTTTTATTGAGTTCTTAAAAATATTTTTGTTAAGCTCCAGCTCAAAAATAATTTTTAAAACCTTGTAACTTAATCAGTTTTCCAAATCTGCTCAATCAAATCTACTGACAAAAAAAATGACCAAGAGCAACCGCCACTTCTGTGTTCAGAGGGAAGTTGGGGGGCACATTTCCAGGGCTCAGGAGCCGTGCACAATGCCGACAATAAACCAGCAATAATCATGTCATCCCACCTGTTCCCGTTCAGATATTGATAAGAATATTATCAGCCTTTGGAGACACTGATTCATTGTGTTGTGGAGTAGATATGAAAAAATAAATTCCTGATGGAAGCTGTTAATATTAATTCCCTCCCTGTTATGCGTATTAAAGGAATTTCAGCCCATCAGGAACTAATCACATTTCATTTTCTCCTATTTTTTTTCACTCATGGTCAACACATACTGGCACAGCTGAGGTGTAGGATAATCAAAGCCTTCTTCATGGTTGAATAAATTTAATACTCTTGCTTCATCAGTGCAGTGTATTAAAAGTCCCCTGACAGATTTAGCTTGATTGTTTAAGGTGTCGCTCTGGAGCCGCAGCATTACGGATTTCACCTACAATATGGGGGGCCTTTGCTTTCATTTGTCTGGAACATGACATAAGGAATTGGATTGGAATAAGTTTCTTTGAAAAACACAGCCAATTGATGAAGTCATAATACAATCTCCACAACCTAAGTGGAGAAATAAGTGTACATTAATTTAGTGTTTGCAATAGCAGGCAGCACTAATAACACAGGTATTTGGAGCTGTAAATAAGTAATTCAACAATGTAATGTCATACCAAGTAAATATTTGGTTTATAAACAAACAAATTACAAACAGTTCCACTATGTTTAAAATACTAACTTGCTTTTCTACGGCATAATTTTGTTACTAGAAGTGCCAGGTCAGCTGCTGTAATTCCTGTGAGAGTGAATCAGGCCTTTCCCTTCCTTCAGCTTTGAGGAGCCAGGGCTGGGCTGGAGCCCACAAGAGAGGAGGATCCATCAGCTCCACGGAGGATCCATCAGCTCCAGAGAGGATCCATCAGCTCCAGAGAGGATCCATCAGCTCCAGGGAGGATCCACCAGCTCCAGGGAGGATCCACCAGCTCCAGAGAGGATCCACCAGCTCCAGGGAGGATCCATCAGCTCCAGAGAGGATCCATCAGCTCCAGAGAGGATCCACCAGCTCCAGGGAGGATCCACCAGCTCCAGAGAGGATCCATCAGCTCCAGGGAGGATCCACCAGCTCCAGAGAGGATCCATCAGCTCCACGGAGGATCCTGCACCAGGCATGGAACAGCCTGTGCCACCCTCGGCTGCTGCAGAGCTTGAGCCACTTCCAGCAAAAGATGTCAGGCACTGGGTCCCTGCTGGGCACAGCTTTAGCTGAATTAGAAAACACCCAAGCAAAAGTGCTGATTTTCTAGTTAAGGATTCTGCATTCAAAGCCAGAGTGCAATTGGGGTAAAATGTCTTCAGCAGCACTGGAGATGAAATCCAAGAGCCTAAAGCCAGTGCCTGGCACTGTGATAAATTCAAATGACAACTCTTTGTTAAAGGCCAGGTTGCAAATTATTTGAAATTCAATTAAAGTAAAAATATCTGTTTTCCTGGTCTTGCTAATAGAACAGCTGGTAATGACCCTGCTTGTAACTCCGAATTTGCTCTGGGATATATCTAAGGGTGCAGATTTTCCTGTCATTAGTAAATCATTTTGTATTGCACTGCACCACCAGGATTGTCTTGGTATACCTGTGGCTGGAAATAAAAAGATGCAGTGTTGCAATGTCTCAGTGCTGTTATTCTGAAGCAGATTCCCCCCGAGGTGGGGATGGAGGTTTGGGATCCAGCTGGCTGCTCTCAGCAGTGCCCTCAGTGAGGACAGTGCCACTCCAGGGGCACTCTGTCTGCTGACAGAGCAGCTCCAGGGGTTCCCACCTCATGGAGCACTCCTAAATGCCACAGGGGAGGGGAATTCACTTCTTGCAGCAGAGCTCACCCTTTGCCCAGCTCTGCAGCGCTCCTGTCCCTCTCTGAGAGCGGCAGTGCAGAGCTGAGCAGCTCCCCAGGCTCGGGTGTGCAGGGCCCCTGGAAACAGCCTCAGCTGGGAGGGACAGGGGCAGGACCCCAGGGCCTGTCCTGTGCTCCCAGGGCCTGTCCTGTGCTCCCTGACCCTGTCCTGTGCTCCCTGATCCTGTCCTGTGCTCCCAGGGCCTGTCCTGTGCTCCCTGACCCTGTCCTGTGCTCCCAGGGCCTGTCCTGTGCTCCCAGGGCCTGTCCTGTGCTCCCTGACCCTGTCCTGTGCTCCCTGATCCTATCCTGTGCTCCCAGGGCCTGTCCTGTGCTCCCTGA
>VWYI01028841.1:22131-59385 GCA_013399455.1 Anthoscopus minutus
CCTGTCCTGTGTTCCCTGACCCTGTCCTGTGCTCCCTGATCCTGTCCTGTGCTCCCTGATCCTGTCCTGTGCTCCCTGACCCTGTCCTGTGCTCCCTGACCCTGTCCTGTGTTCCCTGATCCTGTCCTGTGTTCCCTGATCCTGTCCTGTGTTCCCTGATCCTGTCTTGTGCTCCCTGATCCTGCCCTGTGCTCCCAGGGATTTTTTGGGAAGATGGGGTCACGTCTTGGCCTTGAGCAGCTCAAAGCCTACCCAAATCCATCCAACAGCCACTGTCCAAAGCTGAGCTTAACTTCCCTGCTGGGGACAAAGCCTCTCAGGTGGCCAGGAAAGGGGCACAGCCCTTTTCCCTTGGGGCAAAACCAAGCCCACTGCAAAAAAACCCTGAAAATTCTGCTTCATGCCCTGGTATTTTCAGTTCCTTTGGGCAGTGCTGAGTTCAGGGTCATTCCAGAAGATCTTTCTTATAGACAGGATTGAAAATCTGGGTTCTGCCAACAGCTCCAGTGCTGTGGGTTGCCCTAGAGGTACAGGAACGTCCGCGTGGACAGCAGGGCAGGAGAAGGGATGCTGCCAGGGCAGCCCCTGCAGTGGTGCTGGGCTGCCTCATACTCCTGTCCTCCCAGGACCTCGGTGCACACCTCCTGCCAAAACACAGACATGGCCAAAAGTCACCCAACACACTGCAAAATAAAGGATTCCCTCTGGAGACAAGCAGGAAGCAGCTCCCACGAGAGGCAGCGCAAGCTGGGGGGCACAAACCTTCAGCTGCCAGTTAAAAAGGCTATTAAGCAAAACACTGAGCTGGTAAAAAGATATTTATTGTTAGTATGGAGTCTATTACTATGTCATTAGTAATAATAACACCCAGATAATGAATTGAGCCTTTCTCCTAATGACTTGGGGTGTGGAATCATTCTTTCTAACTTCTGTTCTTCAGAAGACCACACACCAGGCAATTAATATTGTCACTTGCATGCCGAAGATCCTAACCCCACTGTGATTAGAGCAAATGAATAATTTGCCATTCAGATGTATTGAGAATAAAACTAGGATGTGACTGAGAATAGAATTCCTGAGTTGCCAGCTGTAATAATTAACACCCAGCAGAGATGCAGGGGAATGGTTTAGAAAGGCCTGATCTGAAGTCCTCTCAAGGGGCTCTGAGAAGCTTGAACCAATCTTCCATAATTCAGATTTCTTCCTGGATCCAAAGGGAGCCTCCAAGGGAGCTGGAGAGGGCCTTTTCATCAGGAACTAGGGACAGGACAAGGGGGAATGGCTTCCCACCCACTGAGGGCAGGGTTAGGTGGGATATTGGGAAGAAATTCTTCCCTCTTAGGGGAAGGTCACCTGGGGGAGGCCCAGGAAGCTGTGGCTGCCCCAGTCCACTCTGGTAGCCTCAGGCAGCCCCACGGGCAGCCCACGCTCTGTGGCAACCTGGTTCCCTCCCTGGGCATCCCCCATGCCCAGGGACACCTCTGGCTGCTCTTACTCTCCTCCAGTCACCTAAAGCTGCTTGAGCAGATCTGTGCTCTTGGGGGAGTGGGGTAGGGGCTGATAACAAGAGAGCTTGAAGTTAAAAAAAACAAAAAGGCAACTAGAAATACATGGCAGAGGAAAAAACAAAAGCACCGCCTAATATTTATCATGGAGAAAATAACTGTTCCAATCATTATGACAGAAAATGAAGGATGAGTCAGGAATGCAATTGTGGTTTTGAAATAACAGTACTTGGTTCACATCAGGCTCGAGTCTGGATCAAGGGGGACTTGGAACTATAAAGAATAGAAAGGATCTCTAAGGAATAAATGAGGATGCTCTAACTCAGCACGTGGCACACGTGGCACAGACAGAGGGAAGCAGGCAGTTGTGGGAAGCACGGTGGGCAGAGGGGCCCTCAGCTCCCATGGATCCATCCTTTGGGCTGTAAACCTCTGGTTTGTATTCACAAGACATGTTTCAGAGCCTCCTGTGCCATTCCCCTCCCAGGCTGGCTCTGCCCCAGGTTGCTCCTCCCTCAGCCTGGCGGAGTGGGGATGTGCATTTCCTGAACATTAGTTTGCAAACGGAGCCTGAAGTGTTGGTCATGTCCCATAAACCCCTAAATAGACCAAAGAGAGTCAGGTGAGGAGTGTCCCTGCCCAGCCCACAGGGAAGGCACACAGCGGCCCTCCTGCATCCCTCGGGACAGACATCAGCAGTGGCTGATGAGCCAAGTTCCTCTTTCAGTCATTATTTTATTATTTGGGGGTTTTATGGTATTTGTTGGGGAACAGTCTGGGATTCTGGGGTTGCATTAATAGCTCCACATGGCTGAGACAGCTTTTCTCTGCTCTGTAGCGCTGCTCCCTTCTCACAAAAACCCTAAACCCTGTCATTGCTGGATAGCAGTCCTGTGAGTTAATCCTACTTTCAACCAAAGTCTATTTCTGTTATTTCTGGAGCTTGGAACTTTTAAACAGAGCAACTCCTTGTAGCCTTTGTCTGGCGCCTGCCAGCCAGGGCACCTTCAGCCAGGGCCTCCGATCTCCATTTATCACACACTGACTTATCTCTTCAAGGCAGAATAAATAGTTACTGAAGTACATCTTTATGACACTGAAAGGCTTGAAATGGTGTTTGTGCTGTTACAATCAGCCCAACAAATGTTACGAGTGAGATTTTGTAAATATCACTCGGGTTCTCAAATGTTTTAAAAGGAAAATGAGGAGCTGCTGAATGTTGACAAAGAGAAAAGGAAAGCAAACCAAGAAAGGTGTTAAACTGAGGAGTCCTGCCTGGCTCTGGCCATCTCCTTCAGTGATGGAGCTGCTGTCCCAGGACCAGGCTTGAGGCTGGCTGGGGCTGTGCCAGCCCAGCCCCCAGCACTGATGGCTCAACACAAAACCTCACGCTTTACTCCTGGATTTGCAGTCAAAATTCCACAGTTTGCAACCATTCAGAATTATTCCTTCTCCCACCACCACTAAATTGATTTATTTATTGCTAGGTTTGGATTTTTTCTTCTTATAATCCTTTTTTATATTTTCACTCTGTCTGGAGATGGAAAAGCCGAGCTGTGAACTCCTCTGCCTCTGCTTTGCAGGGAAGGGAGGTTTCCAGGATGGCACAACACACACGGACAAGGAAATAGAGAATATTGTGGAATTGACACACATGCCGTGTTTCTGGGGCCCTTTAACAACATCATTTGCACAAACACAACTTGACTGAGAGGAGATCTGGGGCTCTGAGCAAGCTGGTCCCCTGGGACCAAGTGGCCCTGCTGAGGTGGGATTTGGAGCAAGATGAGCTTTAGGGTCCCTTCCAGCCCAAACCACTCCATGTCTCTGTGGTTCTGTGATCCCAAATCCCTCTGACTGTGCAGCCCAGTGTCCCTGAGGTTTGCACAGGCTGCAGGAGCACAGGAACACAGCCTGAACCTCGCCATGAGGACACACTCACCACTCACCACACACCACGTTCCTGTCTCTTCTAGAAATGGATTTGTGTCGTGACATTTTCTGTTCTTGCTACAATTTTTGCCACTGCGAGGAGGTATCTGGGATTGCATTGTCTCATTTTCACATTGCCATGCCATACTCTGTTGACCTTTTTAATATTCAGTATTTTGAATGGTTGACCATTGCACTCCTCCTCTTCCCATTAAAAGGGGAGCCCAACCTCTTGCAAAGGACTGGGGTGACCAGGCAATTGAAATGAAAAATTCTGAAAAGGTCAGATGAGTGCAGCTCTCCACATTTTTCACAAAACATAGGAGCTATTGAAATTCGTGTGCCTCCTCTCTGTGACAAAGGCTGTTCCAGCAGCAAAAATAAAAATAGGTACAACATCAATCTAGTGTTCTGCTAACAGCAGTGCTGGAAAAACGCTGGGGCTGTATAATTTCTCCTATTGTTATTATGGTTTGTAGCTTCTGCTCCTCTTTGGATGGATTATTGCAGAAATGTAGCAGAAAGCTTAATTTCCATTTGACTTAGGAATCTATTTGTGGTGCTGCTCAGGCTCCCAGCATTTCGGAGACACTCCTCAACTGTCTTGTTAAAAAGGTAAAACTCATTCAAATAAGAAACATAAATTTCTTTCCTGCTTCTTCAGCAACTTTAGAAACATTTTCAACCCCATGTCTGCATCAACATTACGGTTATCCACAGTCATCCGCTGCTCATTGTCCCCTGTATAAACAGCCCATTAAAGCCCGGGCTGGCGCTCTCAGCCCTGCTGCTGTGCAGGAGAGGAGAGGCGAGGCTGGGACTAACAGAGATTCTGAAAGCATTACTTGAAATTTAATTTTGGAACTGTATTTGGCACATGTCTTTCTCCCATGATCAAATATCCTTTTTTGGATGGTTGTTTTCAATTGCTTTATTTATCATTATTTAATGGCGTTTCAGGGCTATTACTATTCTGCTCTCAGGGATTTAAAACTAAAATAACAAAATTGTAGAATAATTAGGGTTGGAAAGGACCTTAAAGATAATCTACATTATCAAAAGACCTTAAGGATCATCTGGATTATCAATCCAAAGCTAATTCCAAGTGTGGTGTCCACATTCTGGGGCATGGCCAGATTGTCTCTGGTAGACGGCTGTACCAGAGCACTTAATTTTCACCAGAGCTGCTGGAAAAAGAGCAGCAAGGTTTGCTGGTGCCTTTCCCAGTGTAAGGGGAAGGAGTTTTCAGGTTGTGGCATTTCCCTGGGGAGCCAGGGCTGGCTGTACTGAGTACAGAGACACTTGGGGACAGGGGCACTGGTGGCCTGGGCAGTGCTGGGGCAATGGTTGGGATTGGTGGCCTCTGAGGGCTTCTCAAACCCCAGCAATTCTGTGATTCCATATTCCATAGGACACACATTTTCTAAGATGCAGTTCATTTTTACAGGTCTAAAAACCAAATTCCACTCGTCATGCCAGTGCCAGCAGGTGAGCAGAGCAGAGACCCCAGCAGGTGAGAGCAGTGCCCAGCACAGGGACCCTGGGGCATCACCTCTGCCCTGGACCCACACTGCAGACATCAATCCCACTTCCATTCACGTTTTCCTCATGAAATGAATCTCAGTCCCCCTGGATTCCAGCGGAAATGGATTTCAACAACATCTTCAAAGCTTAGACCTGCACTGCCAGGCAGGGTGGGGACAGCCCCGGGACAGCCCTGTCACATCACGGTGGGGACAGCCCTGTCACAGGCACGGTGGGGACAGCCCTGTCACATCACGGTGGGGACAGCCCTGTCACAGGCACGGTGGGGACAGCCCTGTCACATCACGGTGGGGACAGCCCTGTCACAGGCACGGTGGGGACAGCCCTGTCACATCACGGTGGGGACAGCCCTGTCACAGGCACGGTGGGGACAGCCCTGTCACAGGCACTGCCGGCTGCCAGGCAGGTTGGGGACAGCCAGACCCGCTGGGAATGAGGCACCCAGGTCTGTGTCAGGAGGAATTCTGCTGTCACTGGGCACCAGTTAAGCCCAGTTTGAGTTACTTTGCAGTTTTCCTACATAAGCCCAGCACCTCTGTACAGTCCTGCAAAAACCTGCACATTTCCCACCTACTTTGTGCCAAGATCACAGAAGTGCCCAAGCCGAGGAACAGCGAAGTTAAAAGAGTCACTGGAGCTTGTTAATCAGTTAAATTCTCTGTGCTGCAAGCAGCAGTGTACACCACCTGCACCTGAGTGATTCGGTGCACACCTCCACGACACCTTTTTAAGCTTCATTTTCACTTTCTTATTTAAGGATCTTCAGCATTTCCATTTAGTCACCCTTTACCATGTTGCAAGAAAATGATTTTTCTCTCCTCCTTTCAAAGGCCTCAATCTGGGCTCCTTTTCTCCAGCAGAGATGATCTCAGCAGTCAGTTTTATCCCCAGCTCCCGGGTCTAAGCAGAAGAGGAGCTTTGCCAGCTGGCACAGGGACCGTAGGGTCTACAAGGTACAGAAAAAAGACCTTGGCTAATTCCTGCAGGCCAGCATCAGTTGCTGTGATGATTCCTGAAGCTGCTGCAGCCTCGGCTCCTTCAATCCAAATCTCCCTGCCAAGGGGAAAGGCATTGTGTCATTCCCTGGTCATAAGGAAATGCTGCTGGCCACACAACTGAGCCCAATCCCACCCTGCTGAGCCCCATCCCCATCCCACCCTGCTGAGCCCCATCCCACACTGTGGACCCCATCCCCATCCCCATCCCACCCTGCTGAGCCCCTGCCCCATCCCGAAGAGAGGCCCTGGCACACAGCCGTGCCCAGCTGAAGCTTCTGCTGCAGGCAGGAGCTCGGCAGCTGGAAGAGGTTCATTCCATAATCATCCTTCCCATCACACCAGCCCGATTAGCATAAGGAAATGGAGAAGAAATCAAAATGTGGAGAAGAATTTTCTAAGAAACAGATTTTCCCTTCCCTTAGGAATTAAAGAACAATAAAAGAGCCCGTGACAGCAGCTCTGCCTCACCCCTGCACACAGCTCCTGTGCAGGAACAGCGCTCACGGGCCTCAGTGAGACATTTCATCTTTTTCCTTGGCAAGGGCAAATTTCTTAATAGGTTGTAAGCTCAAGCCCCAGTAACAGATAAAACAGACTAACCATTTTTTTTCTTTGACACCTCTTCCAATTATATTTTTAAATCTTCTTTGGATTCATTACATCCTGTAATCCTGCCAATTTGCATCATTTACTGCCATGCCTTCCCCTTGGAGGCAACACTCCCTCACACACTCACCACTGTAAGAGGTGAAGAAATCAAAAACATTCAGATCATCTCTCCAAATGGCATTTCCTCATCCAGATTATTTTTGTTGTATGCAGTGAAGAGTGACCAGAAAGAAACATCAGTAAAATGTCATTGTACAAAAGCATCTCTATGTAGTTGTAATAATTTACTCTCTGGGCTGTGTTGTACTCACACCCTGCCCCGTCATGGGAAATTACCTCTGCTTTGATGTAGGCACTCAGTAAATGAAAAGCAGTAAATCAGGGGCCTGGGGAGGCCATGGGCTGCACCTCTCATGGCACAGGGCACTTAATAATGATCCCTCACTCCTAATTGCAGATGACTTCTCGCTGCTGCAGAACCACTGCTCAGGATATGCTACCTGGGAGCTGGTGAAACCAGGGGTTTATTTTGTAATTTTGTTTTATTTTGCCATTTGGACACAGCAATTAATAACTACAAACAGCTATGTTCATTTAATGTTAGTGGCTACTACCAGCCCTAACTCTTTATGGTTAAAATGAAATTAAACACTTTAATAGACTGGAAAGAAAAAATTTAAATGCTATTGACAATCTGCAAGTTCCCCAATGCCGAACACAAATTATGGGCACGACCTCTTTCTCTTTTTATTAATTGAATGCTGAACTTAAAGCACAGTCCTGGTAAACACTTCCAAGGCCACTCCAGCACCAGTCCTGAACAGGCTGTGTCGAGGTAAGCACCAAGAAATCAAGTGGCCACTGCACCTTTTGGGCTCATGCCAATTCCATGTCCAGTGTTAATTGCAGCGAGGTCGTGATTCATGTATTTATTAATGCAGCTGTTAAGCAACTGGAGTGTGGCAGGCAAGCACAGACCAGATGAAACACTTACTCTTTGCTTTAGGGCTGGAGATGGGGATGGAAATACTTTATTTCACTCCTGTGGTTGATCCCCATCATTTCCACCCAAAAATCAACATGTTTCTGGATGGTCCTCATGCAAAGGATGGATTTTTACCCTGTGTGCAATGGAACACAGCCCCTGTCTCCAGGAATTTGAGGAAAAGCTTTCAAGCAGATGGGAATTCTCTTTATCCCCCAGTAACTTTCTAGAACAAGAGTTTTGTAGGAACAAGGAGTTAGACATTTCTAATTGCCTCAAAAGTAATTAAAAATTACAATACTTCCTTGTGCTTATTTTCACTTGCTGATTGATTTCTGCCTTTTAAGATGGCAAATCTTGACATTTCAAAAAGAATACTCATGAGAGTTAAGATGATGAATCACAGAAGATTAATTTTATAGGTGTAAGATACCTGTCCAAGGGCAACACTCACCAATAACCAGTGAAAGAACATTTCAAATCTCAGAGTGGTTTGGGTGGGAAGTGACCTCAAAGCCCACCCGGTGCCAGCCCTGCCATGGCAGGGACACCTCCCACTGTCCCGGGCTGCTCCAGCCCCAGCGTCCAGCCTGGCCTTGGGCACTGCCAGGGATGGGGGTGGATGGCAGAGTGTTCTACCCCTCCTGGGAATGTGCCTGGAAATCCCTCCCTGGAGTGGGGACACCCCTTCAAGGTCACTCCTCGAGGCTGAGCAAAAGAGATTTACCCTCAGACACCAGCATAACTTCAATATCTACTTGATAATTATTAAGCTGCCTTTGAAATTACTGATTTAATAAGTAGAGCACCATAATTGTAGTTATAACTACCTATATTGTGTAGCAGATAATTCTGATTAAGGTCCTTTATTCTAATCATTATAATCATAAATTGAAATAATTAATTCATTTTGCATATATCTGGTTTGCCATCCTCAATCCTGCAGGACAGATTTGTAGAGAGGTTCAATGGCACTTGTACAATCCTTTAAATAAACCATTGACCAAGCCTGGGACTAGGAGCAGATCCAGCCAGACACATCCTCCTCTCTGAGAAGGAGTTTGGGAGCAGGGATTCCTGTCTGCACCTTGGGGCTAAACAGGAGAGCATCTCTGACAAACTTGCTGTGGAGTCTGTGTTCTCCCCGTGGCAGGGCTGCTGTGCTCCAGCACCAGGGACCCCTCAGCCCCAGCTCTGCCCCCTCTCATGGAGCAGTGGATGCTGAGAACAGCTCCCAGCCTGGCTGCATCCCTCCCTCCTGCCACCCAAAACACAGCTACTTGTATTTTTAGAGAAGGAACATCCCTACAGAAAAAATACATTTCTGCTTGAAACTACAAGAGCCAAAGCAGTTTATTTCTTTCACAAAATGAAGGCAAAGCCTGAGTTTGTTTTTCTCCCCCTAGGGCAGCCCAGGCCTCGTTCTCTGCAGGTCCAACAGGGTCCCCAGAGTGCACTTTGTTCCCCGAGCAGTGAGCCTCAGGAGAGCTCGGGCGGCTGCCCACGGGCATTGCAGTTCCCTTCCTGCAGCTGGAGCGTCTCCTGGGGTGCTGGGGAAAGGCAGACCGGGACAGGCAGTGTCTGGAAGGGCAGGGTGTGAAGGGAGAGGCCGGAGGAACTCTGCTCTGCCGGTGCCTGAACAGACCCAGCTCCTCTGGGAGCACCCCATGGGACAGCTCAGCCTCCCCAGGCCTTGCCAGGACCCTTCCTCCTCCTGCAGCTGTCCCCAGTGTCCCAGCCCAGACCCTGCCACTGTGCTCCCCACGTGGTGATGGGACCACGGACCATGGCGTGACCGGCACACGACACACGATTAGCAGGAGCAGCTCAGTCGGCACAGCCGGGCTGTGAACACCCGCAGCTCTCCGGGCTGCAGAGCAGCCACACAAGTACAGGCTCGGGGACAGCTCGCTTTTGATCACCCGGGCTCCTGCCCGTGCCTCCCCTGCCTCAGCCCGGCCCGGCCCGGCTGCCAGGCGCTCTGGAAGCATTGTTCCTGTGACACAGCCCCCTTCCCTCTTCCTCCCCATGGGCAACTGGAAATGGAGGTAATTATAGGAAAAGGTTTTCAAACACACGGTTCCTAACTGACACATGCTCAGCTCTTGATGTGTTCTGTGCCTGTTCTCATTAAATTTTATACACAGCAAACCCGAACAAAAAGCTTGTGCAGTGTTAGGGAACAATGATTCCTTTTTGCCAGTAAAGAGGAGATTTATGGGGAAAATCACTTAAATCTGACAGTCACTGACATCAGTTCTTAGTTCATGAAAAGTGAGTGGGACCTGATGGATCCTCTTCTTTTCATCAGAAAGCTGCTGTTTTTCTTGTCTTGGCTGAGAGTGGGAAGTGAATAATGAGCATGTTGCTGATTAAAAAAACCCTTACCTTCAACTTTAGCCAAAATTCTTTGCACTTATGACATGAATCATTAAAAAAATTCTGATTACACACCCCAAAACATTTCATTTAAGAAGATTTTTTCAAGCACCTTTTCTGGAAAAAAATATCTAAAAAAATCTTTTCTGTGAGTGCAGCGGCCGCAGCGGGGAGGCACAGAAGAGTCTGATTTTGAAAAGGCACCCAAGGGAGGTGAAAGCTCCACCCTGGCACGAAGGCAGAGCGGTGCCTACACACAGCAGCAGAGCTTTGTCCAGAGCCCCTCGCTCCTGTTTCACACCACTGGTGCAGCAACCTCCAGCCTTCCCAAAACACAACCTCATGCACAGAGCAGAGGCAGCTGGAGGGACAGGGTCAGAGCGAGGCAGGACCGGGCTGAGCCAGAGGAGTCCCTCTGACCACCCTTGTCCTGCAGGAATCCCCTCTGACCACCCTTGTCCTGCAGGAATCCCCTCTGACCCCGTTCTCCTGCAGGAATCCCCTCTGACCACCCTTGTCCTGCAGGAATCCCCTCTGACCCTGTTCTCCTGCAGGAATCCCCTCTGACCACCCTTGTCCTGCAGGAATCCCCTCTGACCCTGTTCTCCTGCAGGACAGAGCACCTGAGGACGATGCTGCTGCTCCCACCCTGGTGAGCAGCACAGTGCAGCTTCCTGGCACTGAGATTTTGTTTCACCTCCTTCTGGAGCTCAGCTGAGAGCTCTGACAGGAGCAGGCAACCGCAGACCAGAGCTCCACCCCAGACCACCCTCTCCTCACAAATCAGTGGGGAACAGACACATGGACCTGCTGCTTCCCAGTGATGCCTCCAGCCTGCTCCCAATTAAATAAAGGTCAGCTCCAGAGGCCAGACAGGTGGAGGCTGGATGGGGAGACAAATGAAAGCACGCTGTTTTCAGCACAGTGATTCCTCCCCATTTATTTCTGGCTGGTTTCTGAGCAATTTACTCGGAGCACGGACAGAAAGACAGCCAGGTCCAAATGGAACTGTTGGAACAGCAGCAGGAGAGGCTGATGCTGCTGCGTTGTGCTTTCCGACTGCATTCCTAATAATGTTTTTTTGCAGGGGGAGCTCCATTTCTTCCCTATTATAACAAAATGTGCCAAATTAGTTGGATTTTTGTTAAATGATGTGCAGTATTCTTGCATACATTTATCTGGTAGGAACTCAAAACACTGTCCCAGTTTTATAGGAGAAAACCACCTAAAACTCCAGTTTGGAAAGGCTGTGTTCAGGATGGGGAGTCCAAGCTGGGCACTCCAGATTTCTCAGATCCCCCAGAGTTTGAGCACTACCTGGAAAAGTCAAATCCAGCTGCTGCCTATGGAGAAGAGAGCAAGGAGGGGGGAAGGTGCCATTTATGAATCCACCCTCCTGAATTCCTGAATTCCTGAATTCCCACCTAGCACCCACCAAGACATGGAAGATCTCCTGCCCCTCCTGCCTCAGGACAGGCCCCGCTCCTGGGACAATTCTCTGTCCCCATCTCCTCAAGAGTGGAGCTCTCACCGCTCCAAGCACAACAGGGCTTTAATTGGTGTTTTCCTTTGGTTTTACATGAGAAGCTTTTCAATAATTTTGTGCAGTATTTCAGCTCAACCAGGAGAGGGAATGTATAATTTATTTTGTTACTTGATAGAATTAGTTGTTCTTAGCTTGCTGTGCCAGTATAAACCGTGAATGCAATATTTTCTAGTGTCCTTTTTCCATGAGATTAGTAAATTTAATTTGAAATTCTGTATTCACAAGTAGTGCACTGGCTGAAGGCAAGCTGTAGAACAGATGACAAAGGTTATTACATTTTTTAAATTATATTTTAAGGATGTTTAATAGCTGTGGAGAAAGGACTTTTATAAAAATGGAAATTGGCAGATTAAAGAATGAGTTTCACGAAGTTGTTTTAAAAACACATGAGGTTAGTTTTCCTGTCAGCCTTAAAGGGCCAAGGTCTGGTTCTCCAGACCAAAATCCTAATTTGGACTGGGATTTCACTGAATTCACAATTATATTCTATTGATTGATTCTAAACACAGATATAAAACATACAAGGATTACCAATGGTCAGCAATTCTCAAATACAGCTTTAGGTGTTCTTGTCTCCAGCCTTAAAACTTAAGTTGTATTCAAAATATGGGTGCTGTTTTTCTGACTGTTCAATCCAAAATTTAGGCTTTTCAGAGCTAAATTCTGCCTCAGTCTGATACAGTGATGTCAACAGGCAAAACCACCTCCACACTGGGAATTTACAGCCTGATCTTCCAGTTCTCAACGAGTGGGAGTTCTCTGGGAGTATGAATAAGAGTAGGGCTGAGCCTGGGGGGTTGCTGTATATAAAACAGAGCCCACCCACTCCTGCTGGGCCTGCTGCTGCTCCAAAAAGAACAAACTGAGGTAAAAGGTGATGCTTGCTGCTGAAGTCGGCAGTGTGTGCAACTGAGAATGGGAAGGAATAGGATGTGATTCAGGAGGCGACTCGCTGGTTCTCACCTTGTTTTCAAAGCACTTCACTCTCACACTTGAGAACGAATGGTAACAGGGAATAAATGCCCGGAGAAAGCCTCAGCTTCCCACAGAGAGGCGATGCAGTGACACACCTCGCCCAGCCCCAAGCCCTCACTCCAGTCTGAGCCCACCACAGACCCCCTCGTGCCCTCGGACACGGCTTTGTCCCTCCTCACAGCCAGGCTGGCCCCCAGAATTTTAGGTGTCACCTAGTTAGAGTCTGTGAGAGAAGAAATGTGCAATTTTAGGGCAGAGCATATGGGGTGCCCTGGCTGTTAGAAGCTGCTCTGGCTTCTCTAAAGGCTCTTAGGGTTTAATTATGCAAATGACTGGAATGATTGTGTGTTTTGTAGCACACCAGTGTCTGCTCGACATCCTCAGCTCCTCGGGGCAAGATGACTCCTAGGAAACACAAGATGAAGTGGGCAGCTCTGAGATCCCTGTCCTGGCTACTGTGTGTTCAGGCACCCCAGGGACCACGTCCTCTCTTCTTGGGATAAGCAGTGGAAGAAGTGGAAAGATAGAACCTAATCTCAAACCACTGGCTTACCCTCCTCAAATTGAAAAACTTTTAAATTTTAAGAGGGTGAAATCCAAAGGAAAGCACTGGTTCAGCCTGGAAAGCCACCCTAAATAGCTGAAGCTAAAGAACAGTCACAAACATGTGCATCCCACATAGTCTGTAACCTTATAAATTGTCTCTTGGAATTTACATAAATTTCCATTTTCTTCGTCAACTTTATAGTACACGTTAAGCTTAAATTATAGTTTCTTTTCGAGCATTGTCTGAGCCAAATGCTGCTATCAATTGATTCATATAATTACCACTTTCCTCTCTAATTATTTGTGGGAGTAAGGTACAGCAGCAAGGGTCCTTTTAAGTGATAATGCAAAACATTTCCTACTTGTCTGCACCTAATTCATAAAAAGGTCATACGAAGGTTTTACAACTAAACTCAATTAAGGATTAAAATTCACACAAGTAGCTCTTCTGAGCAAATCCACTGATGTTTCCATCTTTAACATCCAGAAATGCTTTTGCACCAGCTGGAGAGGCTCTGCCAGCTCTGGCTGAAGGAGAAGGTGTCCCTTGGCTCTCAGTGCTGCAGTGGCCTAGGCCAGACCTTTGTCCCTGAGGCCAGAGCTTTGTCCCCCAAGTTCAGACCCTCATCCCCAAGCCAGACCTTCATCCCTGAGGCCAGACCCTTGTCCCCAAATTCAGACCCTTGTCCCCGAGGCCAGACCTTTGTCCCTGAGACCAGATCCTTGTCCCCAAGTTCAGCCCCTTGTCCCCTCACAGGGACCCCTCCCCACACACAGGGAGGCTCAGGGGGTCTCAGCACCCACAGAAGCCAAGCTTGGAGGGAGAGGTGTTGAGCTGGTGTCCAACCTAACCCCGTCCAGCCTGCACCTCAGCCATGGGCTGCTTTTCTCTGCAAACACTTGCAGCAGTTTCAGAAGCAAAACTGCCCAAAGTCACAGCCAGTTATGAGCCATGCTGATGAGAGAAGGCCGAAGAAACTAATTGTTTTAAAATTAGCTTGTTAAAGGCCCAAAAATCTATGATCAATAAACAACATTTCCACCTAGGAGGAATACAAGACAATGTTCTCTTCTAATACTGATTATTTTCCAATTTCAATAGGTAAGAAAATCTTCGCACATCACCACAAAATCCATGGCAGGAAAGACTTTGAAGGAGGATCCGATCCATATAGCTTGAATGTCAAACTTCTAAAGGCCTGGCAAGAAAAGCCGTAAAAAGAAGTGATTTTTATATGTTTTACAGTCCCAGGCAGATGTCAATGGTGCAACAGCCCCAGAATCAAATCAGCATTTCAGATGGTCCAGCCAAACAACCCAAATCAGTTGGCATCAAGCTTGGACAGTGTGTGCAATGTTCCTTCATAATTAAATTCAAAGTGCTAAAAAGGTAAAAATATGCTTAATGCTGATCAGCACCACTTTTGAGGTTAAACAGCCCTGATTACATTTTATATTCTACGTCTGGATGGAAAAAGACCTGGAGAACTGGCATATACTTCATTTTATTATGAAATTGCTTTGGATGAGGATCTTTATAAAAACAGGGTTTGGCAGTGAGCATGATTGAGGGAGAAGAATATTACCAAGGCTTCCCAGTGCCCCAGGATTGATGTTATTTGAAGATTCTATTAAGAGCCTGAGAGTGGAAATGGGTGCTGACAGGGCTCCCTTGGGACAGGAGCACCCAGGGGGACACAGCCACCCCCAGGACTCACCCCAGGGGGACACAGCCACCTCCAGTCCCTGTGGGGACACAGTCACCCCAGGACCCCAGGGGGACACAGCCACTCCCAGGACCCCAGGGGGACACAGTCACCCCCAGGACTCACCCCAGGGGGACACAGCCACCCCAGGACCCCAGGGGGACACAGCCACCCCCAGCCCCTGTGGGGACACAGCCACCCCCAGCCCCCGGGCTCCCACCACAGCCCTGCTCTCAGCCAATTGGTGCTGCAGCAGCAGCTCAGAATTGCCCGTGGAGGTTTTCCCTGACCAACAAGGATTTGATCCTGTGGCTGGTTTGCTTTCTGCATTAGCCAGCTGAGGGTGGGCACTGAGGAGATGTACTGCAGCAAGAGATAATGCTTGTCTGCTTGGATCACCTTCAAAAGTTGAAGTTGAAAAAAAAAGGAACCAACTCCAAAAACTTGGATTTCAATTCACATTCATTCATCTAGTTTTTTAATATATTTTTCTCTGGTGTATCACAAAAAGCCTCCTTACACATATCTTATTTCACAGTCCCCTAAAATTCCCGTGCATCCTGAACAAAAATTCTGACTTGCTTTAATCCTTCAAAATAAAACAGAATTTGAGATGGTCTGAAATGCTTAGCCAAGTCTGCTGAAAAGGATAACATAACGTTTTTGTGAGACCTTACGAGAGCGTCAGCACAGAAATGGCAGATGTTTGTTGTTGCTGGCTTTCTCTCAAGTGTAACAGTGGACTCCTGAGCCAACCAGTAAGAAGATACATCCAGTGTTGTGTATTTTCTTTAGTCTGTCTACTGACAAAGGGGTTTTTTTAGTCAAGGATCCAGGTCCTCTTAGCACTGACAAGTTATTTCCATCAGTCCCTGTTTCCTGACTCCTGTAAAGCTGACAAATGCAGATCTCTGACAAACATGGCCAAAACACGCTGAAGCCTGCGAGCCCCTGGTGTTTCAGGGTGAGCTCACACCTCGGCTCCCCACGAGTCCCAGAGTGGGTGGTTACTGAGCACTGCAGGCCCAGGGCTGGAGTGCTCAGCAGCCTGAGCAGCTTGTCTCCTCTGGCTCTTGTTGATGTGACAGAGGTCAAACACAACAAACCTCCTGATATCCTCTGGGACACCTGGGCTGCTCTTCCTCATCACCCCCTGCCTGCCTCATCCTGCATTAATCAGCAGGAGGAGGAGGTGGTCACAGTCTGGCCACGCTCGGGCTGTGCAGTGCCCCTCGAGTGATAAATGGTTGCTGAGCCAGTACCCAACACATCCAGGCTGCAGAGGGTGGATTTTGACATTGCCCCCTTTTCATGACACTGTTTGTTCCATCCTGTCTGTACGTGCTTCTTCACCCCAACATTTCAGCAGGTACCAGCTTTTCATTTCCTCCAGAACCTCTCCTGGCCACTATGGCCCAGTCTCAGGAAACACAAGAAGCATGCAATTAAATTCTCATTTGTGGCCTTGTTCCAACTGCTGCCTCTAATTTATTGCCACCCCGGAGTCCTGCACGGGCTCCGCTCTCCGGACGCCCACCCTCTGCCTGTCCCTCCGGTTTACGGGGGAGCAGCAGCTGCCCAAAGCCTCCCCTATTGCTCTGCCATCTGCTCAGAAAGGTTTGGTCTGCAAACATGGGAATAACACTCCGTGCCTTTGTTCCAAGTTGCAGGAAAACAATCAGCTTCTTTCAAAGCCTAAATAATGGGTTTGAATTTAGGTCTGATATAGATGCAAGGTTGGCTGGCTCTCATGGAGGGTTGTTCTACCCCACTGCAGAGATGTCACCTCTGAAGTCCCCTGGCCACATCTCATAGCAGTGGAGACCCTGGTACCGTGCCCAGAATGGGATGAGCACCCTGTGCATGTCCTTACTCACACAGAACCAAGCGTGGATCTGTCTGCACACAGAAGAATTGTCCCAGCCCTGTTTGAAAGCAATCCCTAAAAGAAGGGGGACTCAGACCATGCAAACAGCAGCCAGGATTTTAGCCCCCATGATTAGAATGAGCAAACTGGGCACAATCAGAGCCCACAGGCACAGCAGTTTCACCACAATCCAGGCATTCCCTGTGGGATGGCAGCCCCAGAGCAGCCCCGCACCCAGTGGTGTTCCTGGGACCCACCCAGGAGTTTGGGCCCCAGCACAGCTGGGAGCCTGCTTGCTGCAAGGTCAGGGAATGCAGGACAGCCTGGGTCTTGGTAGGAAGGGTTCCTGGGATCTACCCCAGCCATATCCCAAACAAAACAAGGCACTTGAAATTTTAGCTTTATTTCAGACACCACAGTACATCCAATCAGGGAATACTAAAACTTAGTTTTAAACTTTTCCAAACAAAGTCAAAATGAACCAACTTCAGAACCTGACTGTGGTTCTCTTCTTTCCCATCATTTCATAGCTGAAGGTGGCATTAGGCTGCTTCTGTATTTTCCTCTCTTGAACAAGAGCTGCAGGAGCAGCTTCATTAGTGGATTCCTTCAATCATGTCCCACCAGCTCTGGCTCAGAGATGAAGTTCAGCAAACCCTTACTACACCCCCAAGTCCCACACGCTGCAGTGTGGAAATCCAGGTCAGCACTAGCAGAATGCTGTTGGCCTCATTGCAGGACTAACTCTTTCCCAAGCCTAAAGAGCCTCGGTTTTAATAATCTAAACCCCACACAACTCAAGTACCATATTAATCTCATAAATCATTTTCCACTTCCTGGATGCATAGAAACATTTTTTATCAACCCACTTTGCTGGCCTGCCCCATTATTCCTGTAACACCCAGCCCTGGGCACTCTCTCCTCCCAGCATTACATGGGAGTGCTCAGCACATGCCGTGAATGAAATATTAAAGGAGAATGCCACCATGATTTCAGGGATCTAGGAAGCTCCATCAGTAATGAGGCAGCATCAGAGCTGCTTTCTCAGCCTGAGCCCTGCTGAGCTCCATCCTGGCTTTAATGGAGAAGCTTTCAGGATGATTCAGCTTTTCCCGGTAGTTACTGGGAGGTTTTGTGTTCAGCAAGCAGCCCAATCTCTGCAGGAACACACGCTTTAGTGTGGGAGGACATTTGGGAATGGCTATTGCTCCACCAGGCAATAGGGCCCTGCTGGGACCATCTCCAGTCTGGCCTCACAGAGCTCTCTGGAAGCTGAAGCTGTGCTGTAGTTCTAGCAGAGATCTCTGCTGGTGCCACCGAGGTCATGGCAGCAGACACACACCTCATCTGCCCAGGACAGGCAGCAGCAGGCCTGCAAAAACAAAGACAGTGAGAAGCTTCAAGGGTGAACTTAAAACATCCTCACAGTATCTAAATCACACTTTGAAGGCTGAAGGAAAATAACAACTCCTTTAGAACTGGGGCCATGCACCCAGCTGAATCCCAGGTCCCAGGTGTTGGCTGCTGTCCAGGCAGAGACCCTGCAGCTCCCAGTGCCCAGCAGCTCCTCCCACGCCCCTTTGCAGCCTCCTGGGGGAAAGACTGACCCACAGCTGGGCCCACTGGGCTGCCTCATGGAGCTCTGCCCTTGGAGAAGCCCTTGCCCTGGCTGGAGCTCCTGCCCTGGCTGTGGCACCTCCACCTCCCCTCACAGAGCCCAGCAGTGACGTTTGCTGCTCCAGGGGTGGTTTACAAGCACAGCACTGCCCAGCCAGCCCTGGGCAGGTACAGAGCCTGTGTCCTCAGCACAGGAAACCCTCCCCTTGGAGAAAGTGTCCTGGGCCTGAAGGCTTTGCCTCTCCACTGCAGACAGTGAGGCCAAGTGTTCTGTCTCTGTGTTGCGTTTTAACTCCGTTTTAATTTGGTTTTTAGAAAGCACTATTAAAACACAGAGTTGCATTACTTATTTCTGAGATGTTAGAAAGTGCTTCCTTCCATCCTTTCTCCAAAGGGAACTTTTATAAACTTCCAGATTTCCATGTTTCTGTCCAACTGGAAGAGGCAGAGGCAGTGCTGCTTTTGAGGGTGCTCCTCTGCCAGCTCCGAGTCGCTGCTGCCTCATTCCCATTCTCCTCCAGCTGTGCCATTCATAAAGGTGCAGATATGACATTATTTCACAGAAATTCATTGGGTAACTGAACAGCCTCTGAGCATTGCAAATAAAGGTGTGTATTTGACTTTCAAAACCAGTTCCAGACGTACTGTGTTCCTATACAGCCTATCTTCCTTTTTCATATTGATGTCTTTCCTTTTGCATTTCCTGTTTGAATTATTGCTGTGCCTTAGACATGATTTACATTTAGTATAGCTCAGAACAACAAAATGCAACATTATGTTATACAAGGCTAATCCTTCCTTATACAAACCTAATTCCAAGGAGTGGTGTGCACCGGCTGATCCAACATGATCTAGGAAGGCAGGTTGTTAGATTTAAACAAGTCCCAGGTAGGAATTTGTTACAGGTGACAGTCCCTGAGCTGTTAGACATATGCTTGAAACACACTCCTAATGACAGCATTATGATCATGAAATGATGTTTAAGGAGTAGCTGACATTCTGTGGCTGTGCTTTATGTTCCCTGCAATAGCAGGGCTTTAATCATAAGGAAAACTGGAAAGAATTTCACTGACTTCACCTGTTGCTTGTGCTGCCACACACTGAAAAAAGAGCTCCATGAAGAGATGATATATAAATATACTGGGAAAAGGCAGAATCATGGAATGGGGTAACAGGATCATACTGACATGCTCTCCTGAGGATTCCCCTCATCTGAGAGAGAGGTGAAGGGTGCTCAGCAGATCAGCAGCTCCTTCATGTCTCGTGCAAGGAGAGCAGCACCCACCCAGGGCCTTGGAGGCTCCCACCGTATCTCTGGTCAGAGGGCCCCATCAGGCCAGGCTGGGATGCCTGAGGGCAATTTTTGCCTCAAACCTTGCAGGTGAGGCTCCACAGCCCACTTTGATGGGGTTCCATGGTTTTGAGCTAAACAAGAATTGGGTCTTCTTGTAGGAAAGCTGAAAAATCAGGATAAGTGAAACTTCTGCAAGATTTCCATTACCAAGATCGTCTTTTTCCTCCCTCAGCCTTGTAGCTGGGAATGGGAAGTGGAGGGAACTTGCCTTTATTACACAAAGAGTCAGTTCTCCAGTCTGGTGAGTCTCTCAGCATTAAATTAACTGTACACACCAGACTATCCTGTGCTATTGCTGCCCTGTGTGCATGGGGGAGCGAGGAGGGGTGCCCTGGACCCCAGCTCACAGCCCTGCAAGCCCTGTGCCCTGGCAATCTCGCCCAGGATCTGGCATGGACAGGACTTTCCCATCTGTATTCTGAAATTGCAGTGTCGGGATGACAAAGCACCGACAGCACAGAGCCAGGCCACGGCTCGCCTGCCCTTCAGCATTAAAATGGATGAAATGAAAGTCAATTTTTCAGCTTCCAAACAGTCTGTGGTAGGGGAAAACATCTCCACCCTACTTGACTCCTCTTATCTCCTTTTCACTCCCTCGCTGGCTGGAGGATTTGTTCTCTCCTGCTGTCTCTGGGGCTCGCCAGGGGCAGCGGGGCCACGGCGCTGCTGGGGCACGAGGCAGCACGTGTTGGGGTGGGAGCAGCTCCTGCCCCAGGTCCTGCGCTCTCAGCAAGGGCTGCTCTCTGTGACGGGGAAAGGAGCCTGATACTCGCTGGTTATGGTAGTTTCTCACTGGAAGGAGGCTGATACTCGCTGGTTGTGGCAGTTTCTCACTCGAAGGAGGCTGATACTCACTGGTTGTGGCAGTTTCTCACTCGAAGGAGGCTGATACTCACTGGTTGTGGCAGTTTCTCACTGGAAGGAGGCTGATACTCACTGGTTATAGTAGTTTCTCACTGGAAGGAGGCTGATACTCACTGGTTATGGTAGTTTCTCACTCGAAGGAGGCTGATACTCGCTGGTTGTGGCAATTTCTCACTGGAAGGAGGCTGATACTCGCTGGTTGTGGCAGTTTCTCACTCGAAGGAGGCTGATACTCGCTGGTTGTGGCAGTTTCTCACTGGAAGGAGGCTGATACTCACTGGTTATGGTAGTTTCTCACTGGAAGGAGGCTGATACTCACTGGTTGCGGCAGTTTCTCCCTGGAAGGAGGTTGATACTCGCTGGATGTTTGGCTGCTCGCTGAGCTCCCTGTGCGCACAGTTGCTGGGGGCTCAGAGCCCCTGTGGCCGTCACACGGGGGATGCGCTGCTGTGACGGCGCCCATTCGCTCTGGAGGGGCCATGACCAGGGAAGGCAGGGCAGGGCTGTGTAAATACTTCATAGAATCGTGGAATCACGTTGTCATTAAGGTTGGAAAAGCACTCTGAGATCGAGTGCAGCCACCAACCCAGCACCACAGCGTGTTCACTGTTAAATCACACCTCAAGTGCCACATCCACAGCTTTTCCAGCACTTCCAGGGATTGCGACTCCACCACTGCCCTGGGAAGTGCTTTACTACCTCTTCCATGGAAAATTATTTCTTAATATGTGATCTAAACCTCCCCTGGTGCAACTTGCAGCTGTTATGTAAGATGCAACCTCTCTCAGCGGGGGTTAGCAGGCTAAAAGGTTTCTGCCCTGCCTCTGCAGGGACGCTGGGCTCCTCTCCAGGTGGAGCTGAGGGGTTTATGATAGTTTTGAAACAATTATGGCTGGCTGGGAAAGTAATGTGAGAGGGAAAAACTTCATGCCTGAAAGCACTTCCAGCAATAAAATATATGAAATAAAATACATAAAAAATATTAAATAAAAATATATTTGAATCATGAGGAAGAAAACGACAACATAGTGACGTAGAGAAGCAGGCACAAGTGTTTCTGTAAGTAAAATGAACAGTAATGCCAACGGTAGCTTAGGGACACAAAATGGGCAGCACAGGTGCAGAGCAGCACATCACCTCAGCTACTGAAGATGTTCTTCACCTGCCAAAGCTGACAGAAATCCATGTTCTTCTCTAAACAATCCCTTTTCTCCCCAAGGAGAAAAGCTGCCTCTGCTTTGCATCATCTCCATGGGCACTGATGGCACAGAGCACCTGGGACCAGCTGCAGGTCATGGTTATATGGGTGGGAGACTGATGTGTCAAGGAAACACTTATAAAAAAGCAGTAAAATCCCCAGGTTTTTTTTTTGCTTGTGCAGTTAATAAAATGGTGTAGCAAAATGATACATTTTAGCAAGCCCAAATATTTAAGAGAATACATTTTTGTTTATGTTAAAAGACTTTTGTCCACTGAAAAAGCACTTAAAAGAAATATTTTAATCAGAGCTTTAAAATATCAGATGTCCTCAGTGAAAGGCCAGGCCTCCAGAGCAGAGCAAACAGCTCAAGAGAGTTAATTAGCAACAAAAGTCTAAACAGAAGGAGTTTGGAAGACGTCTCTGAAGGAGACAAAGCTCTAAGGGTACATTAAAGGCCTTTGAAAAGCAGGATGGGTTTTGCCACAGCAAAATCTTTGATACACCGGGATGAAGTTCCAGCTCCTGCTGTACTGCACCTTCTTTTATGTAAATATGGGGTTGTGTTTATTGACCATTTATTTGGTTATGCATTTTAGCAGGGTCTCTGGAGAGGCACCTCAGCTGGATGGCTTGGCAAGGTCTGCCCGTGTCCCACCCACCACGGGGTGGAAAGCAGAGCTGGTGCGGGGGTGTGGTGTCCGTGGTGGGTGTGGTGTCCTTTATGGGGGTGGGGTCCATTATGGGTGTGGTGCCCGTGGGGGGTGTGGTGCCCGAGGGGGGTGTGGGGCCCGTGGTGGGTGTGGTGCCCGAGGGGGGTGTGGGGCCCGTGGTGGGTGTGGTGCCCGAGGGGGGTGTGGGGCCCGTGGTGGGTGTGGTGCCCGAGGGGGGTGTGGGGCCCGTGGTGGGTGTGGTGCCCGAGGGGGGTGTGGGGCCCGTGGTGGGTGTGGTGCCCGAGGGGGGTGTGGGGCCCGTGGTGGGTGTGGTGCCCGAGGGGGGTGTGGGGCCCGTGGTGGGTGTGGTGCCCGAGGGGGGTGTGGGGCCCGTGGTGGGTGTGGTGCCCGAGGGGGGTGTGGGGCCCGTGGTGGGTGTGGTGCCCGTGGTGGGTGTGGTGCCCGAGGTGGGTGTGGTGCCCGTGGTGGGGTTTGGGCTCAGCAGTGTGGCAGCAGGGGCACAAGGAGCCTCTCCCAGCCCTGGTACAGGCACTGCCCCACCACGGAGCACGGCCAGAGCCGTGGGGCTCCCTGCTCCAGGAGTCCCGAGGAAGAGGAGGCAGTCCTGGGGAGCTGCCGTGGCTGCACAGCATGAGCCCTCTGGCAGAGGCGGTGCTCTGACCCACCCAGGCATGGGGCAGGCATGGGGACAGCGCGGCTGAGAAGGGACTGTGCCCCAGGGGAGCTGACCCCTTTACTCCGAGCTCACCAGAGCCCATCCACGCTCCTCCCGTAGCTGTCTTGTAGGGAGATAATTAAAGACGAGACTTCCCTCAGATCCCTGCCCTCTGCTGAAATCGGAGTGCCGGATCCATTAAACGTTTAGTCTGTGAAGCTTTGCGGAGATTCCGATGATGTGAGGAGGTTCCCGGCGTGCCCGTGAAAACAGGACAGCATCTGCGGCAGCGCCTGAGCAGCGCGGGCCGCGGCGCTGGGACACGCCGCTTTCAAGGCAGAACAAACCTGCCACAGACGCCTCACGCTCCACATCCTTTCAAACCGTACATCCAATTAACCTTTCCTTGCCGAGGAGCGAGGACACTCTCCTTTGATTGGCAGTGCTTGTCCTGCTGCCGCTGGCTGGGGTTCAGAAACTCGGCTGGAAAATCAGGCTTTATTAAAACATCCTTTAGCACTTGAAATGGATTCCAGTGGTGTATGGCTAAGGCAGGAGATAATTCAGCATTTGTTACTTACTGACAGAATACAGAATTAGAATTTATAGTGCAAGTCCTAATGTCAGAAAGCCTAATGTACCAGCAATTGAATTTCAGTGTGGTTTTGTAGCCTCACATCAGCTGCTCCTTTAGTGGGAAGGGTGGGAATGCTGCCCCGAGCCCGTGATACCCTCACACCACGGAGTTAAATAAGACAGAGCAGCAATTTGATGCATTTGTGATGTGTGTGCGATGAGCATTTTGTCCCCACCAACATTCACTGACTGGCATCCTTTGAAGGAGAAGCATATTGTTGGTGTTATTTTTTCTTTCATGAGTGTTCAGACTTTTCCAGCCTGAATAAGCATCTCCAGCTCCCACAGTTCCGTGCTGGGTACTGGAAGGTCTAACACAAATCTTATCTGGAGAGATAATTATCGGGATACCCGCAATTGCCTGGTGAATTTATGTGTTTTCCAGACCTTCGTGCTGTAGTGAGTCTGTCTCCCAGCCTCACAACATCCTGCCCTCCTGGAAAAGCTCTGCGTTTGGGGAATCTAATCCTTATCCAGCTGTTTTGAGAACAAAGGAAGAGCCTCAGTGAGCAGAATTATCTTAATGGCTTCAGAGCCCAGAGTAGTTGGTGGAAAATCAGGAGTTCCTTTCTTCCCTCCCTTGAAGAGCCGACTCCACCGATTATCAGAAGAATGGGCAAAACAAACTTGGCTAGCAGGATGTGGAGGAGGAGGAGGAGGAGGAGTGTGAAATGACACGTGGAAGCCCATCAGATAGCTGAGGGAAGGCAGCAGCACTGCAGATAAAGGGGAAAGCACCTATTTAGGTGTGTGCGATGATTTCCTTGCCTCAGAAACATACCGGGTCCATTTATCTGCTAAAGCAGTTCCCGGGCACATTGTCCCAGCAACTCGTCAGAGGACACAAAATAATTGCAGGAGATAATTCTTTACCTTGAGGAGAAAGAGGTGTCCCAGGGCCCGCGGCAGGTTTAGCTCAGGGATGTGCTGAGCCCCGGGGGCTGGATGCTGAGGGGGGGAAGGCAGAGGGAAAAGCCCCGGGAAACGCTGGTGATCCTGCAGGCCAGTGTCCCCCACACCACCGAGCTCCAGCGGACACTGGGAGGCTCCAGCCGGACACCGGGAGGCTCCAGCCGGACACTGGGAAGCTCCAGCCGGACACCGGGAGGCTCCAGTCGGACACTGGGAGGCTCCAGCCGGACACTGGGAAGCTCCAGCCGGACACTGGGAGGCTCCAGTCGGACACTGGGAAGCTCCAGCCGGACACTGGGAGGCTCCAGGACAGTGTCCAAGGGGAGGTGTTTGCCACATGTGCAGCCCAAGCGGAGCCAGAGGGATCTCAGGGGTTAAGGCAAAGGATGGAACTGGTGGGCAAAGAAGCAACGAACAGCAATGGGAGCAGGGGAAAAACACAGCGTGCGCGGGGATGTGCGGAGCTGGTGGTGAGGATGAGGCTTTAATCAGGCAAGGCTCCGGAGCCCCACGCCTGTGCCAGGCTGGGGCTGCCGAGCCGGGAGCGGCGTGTGAACAGCAGTCCCTGAGTAATTAGGAACGAGAAGAGAAGCGGCCACCAAGAGGGAACTGAAGGAGCTTGCGGCTGGGCTCTCATTAACACAGACACCGCCCCCAGAGCCCGGGGCAAAACCCCTGCGATGGCATGGCACGGCACAGGCACGGCACAAGAGCCTGGCACAGCCACCTCCTGCCACCTGGCAGCACCTTTTGGGCTGTGGCACGGCCCGTGCAGGACACAGCAGGTGAGACGCAGCCACTGTCGCCACTGCTGGGCTGCCTTCCTGCTCCTCATCATCCCCACAGGTGAGAGAACCTGTGCTGTCTGTGCGGTGAGGACAAGGGTGCTCATATCAATATTCATGTTCTGGTTTAATTTTAAACTCCAGGAAGGCTACAGAAAGTGTTGGTAATGTGATTCAGGGTAGGAAATGGGTATGAGAAGGAACACACACTCCCTTGGGACTTTTCTAATCTCCTCAAGCAAATAAACAGATGAACTCCACATGCAGAAAAAAAAATTCTGCATTAAAAATAAAACCCTTGAGGTGTAGCCAGAGACTGCTCTGGGGCAGGCAAAATATTCTGCAGTGGTGATAACAGGGACTGTTCCCTTGGGAAGCGGTTCAAAGGGATGCCCCATCCTTGGAAGCGGCCAAGGCCAGGTTGAACCAGGCTCAGAGCAGCCTTGGGTAGTGGAAGGTGTCTCTGCCCATGGCAAGGGGCAAAAATATGGGGTTTCAAGGTCCCCATTCTGTGATTCCAGGAAACTGAAGAGGCAGTGGAAGGTCCCCATGTGCTGGGGAGGTGCTGTGTGCCAGCCCCTCTACCAGGTGCTCCAGGAATCTCCCATGCTCCTGGGTCCATCCCATGCCAGGGCTGGCACCTCCAGCCACGGCCCTGTACCCGCACCCCAGCCCTGGGCTCCCCACCACGGCAGCGCCTCCAGCCAGGGCTGGTGCACAGGGCTCGTGCTGAGCGTCCCCTGGCAGCAGCAGTCCTGGCACTGCCAGGAAATGGGGCCTTGCTGTCCAAGAGGAGGTGGCACACGTCCTGCTCCTCCCACGGGGGTCAGGACAGCAGCACTGCCCTGGCCCAGCCTGTGCCACTGCATGTCTCCATGTCCCAGGCACTTCTGCTGCCCCTGGGGTCCCTGATGTGGGCTCACTCTTAAGCTGCTCCCGCAGTGACACGGGTGACACAGGTGACTCGGGTGACACGGGTGACACAGGTGACACAGCTGACACGGGTGACATGGATGACACGGGTGACACAGGTGACACGGGTGACACAGATGCCACAGGTGACAGGGGTGACACGGGTGACAGGGGTGACACAGGTGACACGGGTGACAGGGGTGACACGGGTGACACAGCTGACACAGGTGACTCGGGTGACACAGGCCCTGCGTGGAACAGGAGCTCAGCTGCGCCCTGGTCCCGAGGGACACGGCAGCAGTGGCAGCCAGGCCTCCCTTCCAGCCCCTGCTCCTGCCCAACTCTCCCCAGTGCCGTTCCAGTGCCAGCAGGGCTGGGCTGAGGGCACGGGGCAGTCCTGGCTCAGCAGAACCGCACCAAGGAAAGGCTTTGTCCTCCGCTGCTGGGGGGCGCCTGTGTCTGATTTTGCCTCCTGGGGAATTTAAGTTCCAACTTAAATGCACTCCCTTCCCCAAAGCAGTGATGAAGAAACTCCCCTCCTGCCCGTATTCCTCTCTCCTTCACATTCGGGCTCCCTTCCCGCGAGGCACAAATACTTGTTATGACAGCGGTGACTCAGATGTGTCCAAACCTGTCCTTTGCCTTCAGATTCCTCATCATTCATTAGCGGTGGCTGCAGATTTGCCTTTGGAGTCCTCTGCTCTTCTTTTATTCTTTGTATTTAATGAGGCGCAAAGAATTGTGCAATAAAGGCTCATCAAAGCTGTCATTTATCTATGTTTGACTGTCTTTGTTATATATTAGCAATAAATGTTCTAAAGCTTCCTGTATATGGAGACATTTCTTCTCATTATTTCATGCTGATTTCTCCAGAAATTCATTCATGTACTTTTTTTTCCCCACTCTTCCTTCTCTGGTTCCTAACCAGAGCAGAGCTGTGGGAGCTGTGCAGCTTTCTGTAGGGTAACCCACAGCTCCCTCCAACCCTTCCTTGCGTGTGCAGCATGGACAGGGAGCTGCGACTTTCCTGTGCCCCTGCTCTGTGCACCCTTACATCAGGAGGGACAGGGTGGGCTGGGCTGGCTGCAGGCAGGAGCAGCAGGGATGCAGAGACACAGCAAAGCCAGAGACACTTTTTGTCTGGCATCTTCTCTAGCAAGGCAATGTCCACTCTGCTGGCACAGAGGGAGGAAGAAGCCACTAGGAGCCGTGTGGGACAGATAATGCCAGGGAGACTTTCTCACAGAGCTGGAAGGGAGCAGCACAGTCCTTAAGGAAATGTCCCCTGGTTAGGGAAGGAGTCCTGTGGAAGAGAATCAGAATCATAAAATGGCCTGGGTTGGTTTGGAAGGGACCTTAAAGATCGTCTCACTCCAGCCCCTGCCATGGCAGGGACCCCTCCCACCGTCCCAGGCTGCTCCAAACCCACCCAGCCTGGCCTTGGGCACTGCCAGGGATCCAGGGGCAGCCACAGCTGCTCGGGGCACCTGTGCCCAGTGTTTATTTCTGTCACTGCAAGTGAGGAGCCCCATATCTGCATGAGCTGTCCCCTGGCAGCTGGCAGAGCCTGGCTCGAGGCAGGAGCCAGGGCAGAGCTGCTGAGCTCAGGGGCTGTGGCTGGGCAGCGTCTCCTGGGACAGGACAGGACTTGGTCCCCAAAAGAGAAAGCGTGGGTGTCCCAACCTCCTCCCACCAGACACCTCGAGATGGAGACACCAACACTCCTGAAGAGTTTTTCTTCAAGTTTAGGAGAATAATAAAAATGCATAAGTAAGCAGGAAACATAAACAGAGCAAATAATTAGCTAATTACAACTTGCTTTAGCAGAACATTTTTAATTATTAAAATAATTAGCGAGATTAAATTCAAAACAAAAACTTCATAAATTCAACCTGAACTTGTCCTTGAAGCTCTCAAGTGCCTGAACCGAATGCATTTACCTGGTGATACTTCCGTCAGCACAACAGAATCCATTAAAACTTTTTTTAACTTTCCACTTTCTTTCATTTGACATTCCTGAATATTTTTAGCATTTCTGTCTTAAACTGGGTATCTGAAATACCTCTGTGGGGTTCTGAACAGGAGCACTGGGCCTGCCCGACATTGCCCATGCCGATGAGCAAACTGCAATTTGTTTAAAACTCCATTACCAGGACAGGACATGGCACCAAACAGTAAATAAAATTGTGATGGTATCTCACCAATTCACATCCCTTCATTTATCACCATGTGAGACAGAGGCCGATAACACTGGTGTGTGTGATACTCAGCCATCAGTCACTTCTTTGTGTGCCCTCATACATCTCACATTAATTGACAAGATATTTATCACTTGGACTTGTATGAATAACTATAATTCCCAAATACTGAGGCTTATCCTGGAGCATTCCTTTTCAATTCAGCACTAATTGAAAAAAGGAGAATTCAGAGCTGCTTCAGGAAGTTGGAGATCAGGCCAGCAACAGAGCATGTTCCCTCTTTTTCCCCTCAGGAGTTTAGACCTATTTATCTACAAGCTGCTTCCTTTGTTATGTAACTCTGTCACTTCCTGGATTTTCAGAGCCCATTAGGAAGGGTTATAAAACTGAATGGGAAAATGAGGATGATCATAAGAGACGAGTCCCTCTCTGGTGTTGGCATTAACCTGTGGCTCTGAAACCCTTTTTTGGGATCATTCCACAGGCAAGAACTTGCTTCCAGTACAACTACATTTCTGTTCTGCTGATTCAAAATCAAAAAGGCAAATCCACAGGGGACAGACAAGCCACCTCAGCCCTCCCAGCTTCGGGTGTGTTGTGCTGGAAATGAGCACAATTCTGTAATTGTTGTTTCTTGGTTAAATTTGATCCAAAAAGTCTCAGTCAAGGCAGACAGACCTTGACTGGGCAGAGGAGTGTGTGAGGTGCAGGTCTGAAAGCAGGACGTGTCAGAATTCAGGATTCAGAGAGGAGCTTGAGCAGATGGTTGGTGTGTGCAGCCTGCACCCTTCTTCCTTTCACCTCTCGTGTTTCGGGTGCTGGGTCCATCAGTCTCTATACATCCATGCATTAGACTCAGTGATGGTTAAATTACTTTCCTGCACATTTTGAATTTGCATGAAGGCTAATCTTGCTCTCAGATGACAGCTGAAGGTAAGTTTGGCCCAAGCCTTTCCTCAGAGGCCACAGAAGAGCCTCGGTGAGTGCCCTGGAAGTGGTGACCAGTGCCAGTGCCCCGGGGCGAGCGCTGCCACTTCCCTCTGCCCTGCAGCAGCCCCTGGTGCTGGGCCTGCTTAATTGGGTACATAATGAGTCTCATCTTGTTCCTCGTGGAGTCAATAGTAGGTCTGGGACCAACATGTCCCACTGCTTTTCCTATTTTAATTTACACTGGTACTCTGCTTCATTTAAAGGCGGCTCCTTACTTCAAATGACTCTTGATCAAGGGGTGAGTCATCTGTGCTGGTGCAGCTGCATGCACAAACAGCCCCATATTTCTTCATTATCTGCCTTGGGAAGCTCCTTGCATGGAGATCTCTCTGCTGGCGAGAGGAGCTGAGCCTTTCTCATCACTCCCAAAGAGCTTCATCTCAGTCAGACAGAGACCCATAACTGCCTGTTGCAGGAAAAGAAGTTGCAATATTAAAAGCTGTCACTACTGTAAATTGAGCAAAGATGAATAAGAAGCAGAAGTATTAAAAAGTGTCAGTGCTGTGAACAGAGCACAGATGGATCACTGGAAGGAGGCACAGCCCTGTGTGCACACACACAGGTGTGTGCTACACACACACAGGTGTGTGCTACACACACACAGGTGTGTGCTACACACACAGGTGTCTGCTATACACACACAGGTGTGCGCTATACACACACAGGTGTGCGCTATACACACACAGGTGTGTGCTACACACACACAGGTGTGTGCTACACACACACAGGTGTGTGCTACACACACACAGGTGTGTGCTACACACACACAGGTGTGTGCTACACACACACAGGTGTGCGCTACACACACACAGGTGTGCGCTACACACACACAGGTGTGCGCTACACACACACAGGTGTGTGCTATACACACATGTGCAGGGGTGCTCACACCAACCATCAGAAACTCCAAGGCGTTGCCTCATCTGGGATGTCTGTGAGCGTGGGGGAGAAAACACGAGGTGATGGATGTGTTCCTGATGCTGTCACAGTCTTAGTAGTTAAAAGAACCTTGAGATGGGAAGTCTGAGATTCCAGGTCAGACCTTGCAAGGTGCTGGCTCCTTGCCAGGGGCTGGTGGGAGCTGGATGTACCTCAGAATCCACTTTTCTGCTCTCTTTGCATGTTCATGGAGCTTTTCTCTTCCTGTTGTACCAACAACCATCTCACATCCTGTAGGGAGAGCACAGGCACGCTGGAAAAGCCAGCACAGTGCCATTTGACACTGAAGGTGAAGCTGCATTAGTACCTGCACAGTGTGCACACATGTGCAGAGCAGAGAGAACCAGAGAGCAAGGCAGCACATAAAAACGCCTGTGGGAATGAGGTGACAGCTTGGGTTTTAAATGGAACTCCTGGAAGAGTTTTGTGCTCCTCAGGAAGTCAGGAGTGAGTCTCAATCTCCAGTGTCTGCGCCTAAGCCAGGGAGGAAGGTGGCACAGATGCCTTGTATGGAAAATGCCTTTTCCTCAAGCAGGTAGAATATGGGGAGGAAATAACCCGAACCAAAAACAGGAAGAGAAAGAAAGGCTCAGGATATTAGAGCAATGGGTTAAAAACACCCATTGTCTGTCATGCCTTTCTCACTCCTTGAAAAGCCCCGTTGTGCCCAGTGCAGGACCCCTGCCAACACGGGCTCCCTGCAGTCCTCACATCTTCTGAAGCAAGAAAGGGATGAGTCAGAAATCGTTGCAGAACAGTTTATTACCCAAGTAATTAAATCTGTTGACTCACACAGCTAAACCCTCAGTTTACCAAACACGACATGATTTTCTTATCACCCGAGAAGCTGTGCCACATCCCAGATCGTTAGTGCTGTAGCAGGAGTGCACAGATGCTTCTCGGAGCTCTTTCAAAGCTCCTAGACCGACGAGAAGCAAGCAAACAAGCAGGGCCGGCAAAGCAGGCTGTGCGACAGGCTGTGCGTCACGGGCAGCTCTGGGTGCAGCGGAGCAGGCGGAGCGGGCAGCTCAGAGCTGCCTCCAGGTGAGAGCTGTCCCGTGTGAGAGCAGCAGAGCCGGACGCACGCTCCGATTTCTCCCCGTGCGGCACAAAATGAGCCTTTCCCCTCTGCAGGCAGCCGGCTGCCCGGAGCTGCCCCTCCCCTGCCCGACAGGCACAGCCCGAGACGGTGCCCGAGCAGACGCGGTTCGGGCTGTCCCAGCCCAGGCTCGTTCGTGCCGGGACTCTGGGAGCGTTCCCGTCCCTGCCGGCTGCCAGCCTGTGACTCCGTGTTGGGAATGGGGGAATGTTGTCCATAAATCAACCTCCAGCACCCAAACACAGCCCCTGCACCTCGGGGTGTGCTGGGGAGGGTGCCTGAGGGGACACCAGCAGCAGCTGGCACAGATCCTCAGCTACACCCGGAGCCCTGGCCCAGCTAAACCTCCCCTGGCCCAGCCTGGGGCCGCTCCCTCTGCTCCTGTCCCTGTTCCCTGGGAGCAGATCCCAAATCCCCCCGGCTGTCCCCTCCTGTCAGGAGCTGTGCAGAGCCACAAATTCCCCCTGAGCCTCCTTTTCTCCAGGCTGAGCCCCTTCCCAGCTCCCTCAGCCAAGCAGGAATCTCCCACTCCAGGCTTCTCTGCAGGTACATTTTTGTGTGCAGGAGAAGCAGCCTTGAAAAATGTTTTCCAGTGAGAATTCTGGATGCTGTCTGGCATAGGAGAGTCAAAGATTAAGATCAAGAGAAAATCACATCATGAATAATTTAGTCCCTAAATTTAGCATCTTACTCTGCAGAGGCTATTGGAAGGAAGGATGCAGTCCCTGGTATTTATCCCATGCACAGATGCACTGGAAAAATCTCAAAATATTTAGCTATTGGCTTGATTGTGAATTGTCACAATCAAGTGGTCAGAGCCCTCTGTGATGTGAGGGCATCACTCGTACTCACGGTGTGGAAGGAAAATTTAGGGGATGACTCTCGGCTGGTTCAGCCTCGCTAGGGTCGTGCATGGACGAGCAGCTGGGGAGGGAAACGTGGAGCTGCAGCTCTGCCCTGTGCCCATGGGAGCATCACTGGGGCAGAGGGGCAGCAGGAGCATCCACTCCTGCCCCGGGATCGTGGGCAGGGCGAGTGGGGAGCACGTGGGGCATTCAGCTGGCAGGGACACCCACACCCAGCTGTGCAACACCTGCTGGTCCCAGTAACACCTGCTGGTCACCAGTAACACCTGCTGGTCCCAGTAACACCTGCTGGTCACCAGTAACACCTGCTGGTCACCAGTAACACCTGCTGGTCACCAGTAACACCTGCTGGTCACCAGTAACACCTGCTGGTCCCAGTAACACCTGCTGGTCACCAGTAACACCTGCTGGTCACCAGTAACACCTGCTGGTCACCAGTAACACCTGCTGGTCACCAGTAACACCTGCTGGTCCCAGTAACACCTGCTGGTCACCAGTAACACCTGCTGGTCACCAGTAACACCTGCTGGTCACCAGTAACACCTGCTGGTCACCAGTAACACCTGCTGGTCCCAGTAACACCTGCTGGTCACCAGTAACACCTGCTGGTCACCAGTAACACCTGCTGGTCACCAGTAACACCTGCTGGTCACCAGTAACACCTGCTGGTCCCAGTAACACCTGCTGGTCACCAGTAACACCTGCTGGTCACCAGTAACACCTGCTGGTCACCAGTAACACCTGCTGGTCACCAGTAACACCTGCTGGTCCCAGTAACACCTGCTGGTCACCAGTAACTCCTGCTGGTCACCAGTAACACCTGCTGGTCCCAGTAACACCTGCTGGTCCCAGTAAATCCTGCTGGTCCCAGTAACACCTGCTGGTCCCAGTAACACCTGCTGGCCCCAGTAACTCCTGCTGGTCACCAGTAACTCCTGCTGGTCACCAGTAACACCTGCTGGTCCCAGTAAATCCTGCTGGTCCCAGTAAATCCTGCTGGTCCCAGTAACACCTGCTGGTCCCAGTAACACCTGCTGGCCCCAGTAACTCCTGCTGGTCACCAGTAACTCCTGCTGGTCACCAGTAACACCTGCTGGTCCCAGTAAATCCTGCTGGTCCCAGTAAATCCTGCTGGTCCCAGTAACACCTGCTGGTCCCAGTAACTCCTGCTGGCCCCAGCAATGCCAGATCGTGCCCAGGCTGCCCTCGGCTGTGCTGGCAGCCCAGGAGCACTGGGACGAAGCAGGGATGTGACATCAGCACAGGTGTCCCCTGGCCATGACCACGGCCTGCACTGGCCACAGCCATCACGGACACCTCTTGGAACTGCAGTTTGCTTATTTGTTTAAAGACAGCAAAACGCTATCAAAGTTGCACACATTCTTCATGAAATTGATTAAACAGTGTGAGTAACTGGGTGTTTGGGAATATTAGAAATATATTAGAAAGAAAATTAAAGCATTACAGGATTAGGACTTTTCTGTTTGAGTTGAAGTTTGCTATAATTCTATTAAAATGCAGTTTCACACTGATTAGAGGCAGCGTTGTTCATCTTGCTCTGCTTTTGTTTTTCCAAGGGCAGTGGCAAAGTGTTGACAATGAGGTTCAGCTTTGTCATGAGGCTGCTGACAAAGGCTCCAGCTTTACATGTCAGGAGGGCACACTCCATTTGCTGGGTCCCTCTCCTTCCTTCTCCTCTGAGCAGATTTTTTTCCACAATCTCATTTTTGTGGCTCTGAATTCCCAACCATCATTAATTCTTCTTCTTCCATGGAGCACAGGAGTCTTTGTTGCACTTTATTGATAAAGTATTCTTTGTTCAGTTTTGTTATTGCTATGTATTGATAGTTGGTGTTCTCCAAAAAAGGAAAAATCCAATCCATGGCAGTAAAATTGTATTAGGGCTATAAAGAATGTTAAATTACCATGTTGAGTGTGAGTGGGACAGTACCTTGGGCATTTTATTGGAAGGCCAGATTGGTCTGTATTTGCTGTTGGCCATTCCCACATGCCCTGGCTGTGCACTGAGCATCCCTTGCAGTGAAGCAGGGCCTGGACTGGGCTCCCCTCATGTGAGGGATCGTGGGGAGATCCAGCAGGGCTGGAGCTCACCTGGATGGGGCAGGAGCAGTGGATCCAGCAGGGCTGGAGCTCACCTGGATGGGGCAGTGGGATCCAGCAGGGCTGGATCAGGATGGGGGTGTGGTGAAGCCTGTGGAAATGCCTTTTCCTTCATCTAATTTATGCATTCAGCTCATGATTCCATAGCAAAGGCTACAGGAGGCCAACTGTAACATTTAATTAATATTTCCCATCTGCTTTTTAGCACCTCTTTAATTACAAATGGTTAATTTAGTCCCGGGTTAGGTTGATCACAGACAGGGAGTGGCCAGGTCTGGCACAGCTAAAAAGCCTCGCCAGGATGTCCTGCGAGGGAGGGGGCACAGCCTGGGGGTGTCCCCTGTGCTCCATGAGCAGCCTTCACCAGGGTTCAGGGGCAGCATGGGGCACCTGGAGAGTGCAAAAGCCCCTGGAGATAAAAGGAGCCTCCCCAAGGGCTCGGGAAGGCTGCTGGAGACTCCGAGCAGGGTTTGCACGACTTGCTGGGTGTTTGTGCCCACGGAGAGCTGCCCCAGCAGCCGGGGGTGCTCCTGGCTGAGCTGTCCCCAGCAAACTGGCTGCAAAAGGGACTTGACTTAGAGTGAATCTCAAAAGCTGCTTACAGCTCCAGCATCCTTGGTTTCTGCTTCCTTCTCACTCCCTCTGAAATATTTCCTTTTGATATTTTAATTTCTTTTGGGCTGACTTTAAGGAAGAATGTTGGGTTGAAACAGATGGTTGTCAGCAAACCAATGCTGCAAAGCACAATTGAGAATTAGCTACAAAACCTCAAAACTTGGCACTAGCTGAATCCTCTTGATATAATTGTCAAAAGAAATCTGGCTTGGAAAAAATTTTTGAATAATATTTTCAAAATTCAAATGACTGAAACTTTAAACAAACAAAATACACTCTATCTGAGTGTGTGTGCAAGTGGTAATGACAAACCTCCAAAGGTCATTCCCAAAAGATCACATGTGACCCACAAAACTCCTGCTTGAGGCTCCTTCCCCCTCGGTCAGCTGCTGAAGTGCAGGAAGTGGTGTCCAAGGAGCTGCTGCCTTCAGCAGGAGCACTTTAACAAGTGCCCTCCATCATTCATTTTCTCCATGGCTGTGCTCAGCCCATTTTCCTGGCAGCTGCACAGCAGTGCCACCAGGATCTGCTGGCTGCCTTGGGGACATGAAGTGGCCAGGGGATGCACCCTGGGAACGCCCCTTTACCCTTCAACACAAAAATGCCCACTGGTAGCTTTATTAAAAACCTCTCTCCTGTCTGTATTTTTCAGAGGATTTGTTTACTTTGGCAGGAATCTCCTGTGTGGCCCTGTTAGGCTTGTTGAGAAGACCAAAAGTCAGTAAATTGCTGAAACTCCTGTGAGAGGGCACAGGGCTTTCCCTCAGCACCAAGGAGTTCCAGGCTGAACCTTTTGCTCTTTTGATCTTCAGCCATTATCATTTCTTTATGGATGAGGAGATTGTTTCACATGAATCCAGTGTGAATTTATTCCAGGCTGAGAAAATAATTATAGATGAAAAGTGTGAGCATAGAAAAAAAAGAAAATAAGAGAGAAGTTTCTCTTCTGGGTTCCCTTTGCCATTTGAATAGGATATTTTATTTTTTTAAAAAAAATGGAACTAAAAAAAGAGAGAGCAAAACCATTGGCCCCAGAAGAGAGCTGCAAGGGAGAAAGAGCTCAACAGCACTTCCACCCATGGCCAAAGCTGGCACGGGAGGAAGGACGCCGGGTCTGGACCTTGTGGGAGATGGGAGAAGCTGGGAGCAGGGAGCGAGGGCATCGCTCCTGCCCCGCAGGGCCGCGGCCGGGGCTGGGTGACCGCCGGCGAGCAGCTCCCCAGAATAGCCGCGTTCCCTTCTTGAAAGATTCATGGAGTGTTTCTGTGACACCACCATTAAGGTTATTCCTGGGTAAATCACTCCAATCACCACCTAATTGTCACAGCTCCCTGTGTTTGACAGCGCTGCTAATTTGGAGCTCTCCGTGCCCTCCATTGTCCCCGGTGCCTAATTGGCAGCCAGAGGCCATTCATCACGCGGTGACACGGGCGAGGAACGAGCTCCAGGTGATCCATCACTGCTCGCTCCTCGCCGGGACCTCCAGCGCGCCGGCTCTGGGGCTGGGCCGGGCACGGGGACTGGGCACTGGGCACTGGGCACTGGGACTGAGTACTGGGGCTGAGCACTGGGCACTGGGACTGGGCACTGGGCACTGGGCACTGGGCACTGGGACTGGGCACTGGGCACTGGGGCTGGGCGCTGGGTACTGAGCAATGGGCACTGGGCACTGGGCACTGGGCACTGGGACTGGGCACTGGGCACTGGGGCTGGGCGCTGGGTACTGAGCAATGGGCACTGGGCACTGGGCACTGGGCACTGGGACTGGGCACTGGGCACTGGGGCTGGGCGGTGGGTACTGAGCAATGGGCACTGGGCACTGGGCACTGGGCACTGGGACTGGGCACTGGGCACTGGGGCTGGGCGGTGGGTACTGAGCAATGGGCACTGGGCACTGGGCACTGGGCACTGGGACTGGGCACTGGGCACTGGGGCTGGGCGGTGGGTACTGAGCAATGGGCACTGGGCACTGGGCACTGGGCACTGGGACTGGGCACTGGGCACTGGGGCTGGGCGGTGGGTACTGAGCAATGGGCACTGGGCACTGGGCACTGGGCACTGGGACTGGGCACTGGGCACTGGGGCTGGGCGGTGGGTACTGAGCAATGGGCACTGGGCACTGGGCACTGGGCACTGGGACTGGGCACTGGGCACTGGGGCTGGGCGGTGGGTACTGAGCAATGGGCACTGGGCACTGGGCACTGGGCACTGGGACTGGGCACTGGG
>VWYI01028841.1:71634-97080 GCA_013399455.1 Anthoscopus minutus
AACAGCCAGGCTGCTGCTCGGGACTGCAGCCACAAGCCCGGGCACAGCATCCTCCCCGGCACCACGCTGCCTCCGAGAGAGAGAGCTCAGCCAGGCCCGCACTCGGGCTGCATTTCCTTCCCCAGCACCTGTGCCCAGCTCTCTCTGTCCCCCAGCACCCTCTGTCCCCTGCACTGTCCCCTGCACTCTCTGTCCCCTGCACCCTCTGTCCCCAGCACCCTCTGTCCCCTGCACTCTCTGTCCCCCAGCACCTGCCCCAGGAGTGTCCCAGACTGAGGCCCCAGCCCTGTGCCAGAGCCCTGGGCACCCAGGTGCTCGCAGGAGCTTCAAGGTACATCCAAACTGCCTTTTGCCAAGCAGAAAGGCCATGCCAGCACCAAGGAAAAGGATTTCTGCTTTTTACTTTAATACATCTCAGGCCAGTTTTTAAAAGACTGTAGAGTTTTCTTTCACCATAGTGCACTGTCACTTTTAAACAGAAGTTTGTTTAAATCTTACTGCTCCCATAACACCTGCCACCAGACTGATGGCAGCTTATCTGGACAGGAGGATGTGCCACATGATTTGAGCATCCTCCTAGGGCTGTCCAACCCGTGGTCTCAATACTGGGGAAAAGGAACTGGTGAAAAACGCTTGTATGGCCCAAATCCAGGAACTTCTCTGGGTGGTGGTAGGGACCACCTGCCCTGGGCTGGGCTGGGCTGAGCATGCACTGGACTGAGCGCAGGTGGGGCTGACATAGAGGAGAGGATTCAGGACAAGGCTGATGCTGGCCAGAGCAGATACTGGGGTGGCAGTGCAGCTGCCAGAGGGAGGTGCTGGGGCTGGGGCTGGGGCTGGGGCTGGGCTGCCCCAGGGAGCAGAGGGGCTCTACAGAGCTCCACAGGGCCCTGCAGACACAGCAAACACAGAAGAAAAGAAAGGCCTGTGATCACAGGAATAATTGCTGAGGAATATCAGAAGGGGTTTGTTTGCAGAGTGTTCTCTGAGTCTCACAATAAAAAGACATAAAAAGGACAGTAATTGGCCACTAGAGATAGAGTTAATGGTAAATACTCTAATAAAAAAACCCAGGCTGCACTGCAAGTAGATCACTTATCATGAGGTTTCTCCAATGGAAAGACTTTTCCCCACACCTCTGCACTTTTACGCTTGATTTGCCAGTGACTTCCACAATTACAGCATCTAAACAAATCAGGAAAGAGCCTTTTGTTGGTCTGAATTAGAAAATGAGTCTGTCCAGGTGGAGAACTGCCATCATTTCAAATTGCCTTCTCTGAGCTTGGCACTCCAGGCTTTGGGGCTGGGGGCACATTTGGCTCAGGTTGTTATCTTACATTTTGACTCAGCTGAACACAGAAATATGTCCCTGGGAGCTGCAGGCTGCAACACACGAGGATTCATGGGGATTTCATTAAAAATAGGTTTGGGCATCGGCGAGGACAGCGCTTGTGCAGCACCACTGGACACCCTGGTCCTGCTCTGCATTACAGCCCCAGAATGGAGGGAAGGGGTGATTTTGTTAAATAAAAATGGTTTAAGTGCCTGCAGTGTGTAACTGTGGGGGACATCCTCCAGCTGGGCTGGCCCTGGTGCAGAGCCAAGCAGGGTCACCTGTGGCCCCAGCCATGCCCTGCAGACAGACCCCTCGAGGTGTCAGCTCTGCAGGATGGGGTCATGGTGGGGAGAGAGGGGCCGTGTCTGTTCTCACACTCTGAGAAGGAAAAATGAAATTTTCTTTTGTTTTTAATTTTCAGGGAGGAAAGATAAATGCTTTTTACACTAGGACCTGGAGCTGTGGCCTTTTACAGTCTCATAGATAATGTCAAGGTTAAGAAAAATTATCTGGGCACCCAAGGACCACAAGACCGACCTCACTGAAGCAGAGCTCACATTAGTGATTCCTGATAACTAAGACATCAATGAGCATGCAGCAAAAGGACATGGTGTTATGTCCTAATTGCACATTCAGTCTTAGGATAATGCAGAGGGGTGGAACGAGATGGTCATTAAGGTCTCTTCCCACCCAAACCATTCTCTGATTCCACGATTTTCATCTCATGGTACTTTGGCAAAGTCCAAAAGGCCAAGATCTCTTCTTATTTCTGCTCTTGCTTCATATGCAAGCAGATACTTTCATAGATCTGAAATTATAGGCCTGTAGATCATAAAAAGCCTTTAAAAAATTCCTATTAATTAAAATGTTTTAGATTGAAGTGAACAGTACATAAGAAAACCCAGTGTCTCAAGCTGTGCAATTAACCATGTGGATTATATTTCTCTATTTCTGCCTTAAGATCCAAGGGCCAAAAGCACTTTCAGGCTCCAGCAGAAGGAATTTGAAGAGACATCTGGGCTGGCAAACGCCACCGTGCTGAGCACATGTAGTGTCCCTGCTCATTCTGGGCACCCGTGGAATCTGCAGTTTATTTAATGGCATTTCTTGAACCAAAATAAGGTGAAGCCATGAAGGCAAAAACCTCAGTGCAATCCCTCCCTTAGCTGCCCTTCCCAATCAGCTCTCCAAGAGGCAAGGACCTGCATAGGAAATTAAATCCTATTGCTTGATAGTAATCCTTGCATAAATACCAAAATACATTAAATTAATTTCTGTGTTAAAATTAAGTAAAACCAAGATATTCACAACTGCACACCAGTAACTTTCTAAGTTAGTGTGGAATGTGAGAGTAAAAAGGTCTGGAAACTTCCTCTGCAAATGCAATTGGACATGATTTCTGTCTCACACATGGATGGGATACCTGGAATGAAGTCACAGCCACATTTGAATGTTTGGAAAGCAGCGCCCAAAAGATCTCCTTTTATATTTAATTGAGGAGTTGTTGAAAATAGGAAAAATATTTGTAACATTAAGGAACTTAAAAATGTAATAGAGCTGAACTGACGTGCCATCCATGACCTCCTTATCTCTCATCAGAAACATCACAGCCCTGCTTGTCTTACAGACAGCGAATTTGCAGCCTGCTGCCAGGGCTGCTCCTGCACACGCGGCTCTGCGGGGCTTTGGCCACCTGCTCTGCTGCTGGTCACTCACACCTCTGCAGCCAGGTGGCAGGAACCCACATCAAAACAGGGAGACAAAAGATCAATAAATATTTAAATGAAATGATATGCTAATCAAAGGCAGGAAGACTTGTGACATTTACCCAGGCAAACCTGGGGAACTCAGGGAAGCAATCACTTACGTTCCTGATTATCTTCGAGAGCTCTCGCATGTCCCAGCGGGCTGGGAAAGGAACAGGAGTATTTATTTTTAAAAAGGGGGGCCAGGGGAATTGGAAACCAGCCAATCCACATTACGTGCCTACAAAGATAGTGCATCAAAGCATCGAGCAGGTGATTTGTTAACAGCCAGAGGTAATAAATAGAGCTGGCTGCAGTGATTCTCAGTTTCACTCAGATTTGGGGGTTTTACTGCTGGTGTCAGTCTGGAGTGATGGGTAGGCTTACCCAGAAGAATAAGAGAGAGAGCAATAACATAAATATTGGCAACTGCCTATTTGCTGCAGGCAGTGCACTTACCAGAGCTGACTGAAGTGTTATTGCAGTCAGATCTTCCTTTCATTTCTTTGGGACTTTCACAAGTTTCACACATTCGGGTGATTTTTACAATCTTCTATGTTTGTTCATCATGACATGAATCTGATTTATAAGTGCCTTTTGGGGAAATGGGCTTTGTACAAGCATTTTGCATCAATGTATCCCAAGGAATAAATGGAATTTTTAAAAAGATTTCTGTGCTGGTCATCTGCACTCATCCTGGCTCTCTGAGGACCCAGACTAGAAAATCCCTTCTAGCCCAAGCCTGGTTTGAAGTCTTGCTGAGGTGCCAGGAAGCCCTGGAGCTGCTGGAGCTGTGCCAGCCCTGCTGGATGCTTTCTCTCCTGGGGAGTCGTGGCTCGGCCCCATGCTGGGGAGCAGGATGCTCTCAGGTCAGGCTGGAAAGAGGGGCTGTGCTGGACACACTTGGAACCAAAGGTGATTGCCCAGCTTGAGCTGGGCTCCATCCCAAGCCAAGTTCTGCTGGAGAGGTGTCTGGGGAGGGCCAGGGCTGCCTAAGCAGCCCCCAGGCTTCCCCCGAGCCGCTGGTGGCCAGGCTGGCTCTTAGATGAAAGGCAGTTTGCAGCACACCGTGAGGGCAGCCTCGCAGGGCTGCTGTAGGGGTCCCACAGCTGGGACCCCTCCGTGCCCCCAGGGCCTCGTGTCCCCATGCTCAGGGGCACAGCAGCCCCTCCTGTCCCAGTGTTTAAGCAGTGGCTGCCAGTCCCTTTCACTAAGGAGACAAGATTTGCAATGCTCCAGGAGCAATATTTTAAGAATCAACAGGCTGCATTTTCCATCCTACTTATACACACAGGCTGCATAAAACACTGGCAAAAATGAGCTATGGAGCTCCCCGTGAGCTGCTAGCAAAGGAAGGTCCTACAGCAGACTTTCTGACACACAATTCCAGATACTGTTTTAGCAAGCAAGGATCTCAAGCAGAAAGCAGAAAGAGCTGTGCATCTTTGGCACCGAGCGACCTTGCATAATAACAATTTGAATTAATTCCACAAGGCAGCACATTTTGGAGGAGAAGACGGCTGGTGGATCCACATGACAAGATTATCTGTGCGGGAGCAGTGGTGTCTGCTCACTGTTTTGGCTGCAGCATCTCTGCTGCAGGGCCGAGGGGCCTGGGTGCAGCAGTGGCTGGTGATGAGCAGGACAGGAGCTCTGAGTGCCGAGCGAGCACTGTCAGGGCGCTGAGCACGGGGCACGGTGCAGCCGTGCTCTCCTGGTGCCAGTCTGCAGCCACAGCATCTGCCACTGTGCTGAAAGCTTCCCTGTGTATCACTTCCTCCCCCCAAGAAATGGGATTCATCCTCAGTGTTTCCCACGAGACAGCTGGCCCAGCAACAAGGGACAGGAGGGGTTCAAGGCTGCCCCAGACCCTACACTGTAGCGCATTTAATGCTGTCCCTTCACATCATTTTAGTATGAATTTTATATATGGTTATCCAAAAGTACATGTATTACAACCCTGAAAGCTCTTTATTTTAAGCAATCATATAATTACTGGCTGTTTTCAAATTGCTCTGTTCTCCTCTAATCTTGTTTTCATAATGAAATTTATTTAAGTCTAATATAGGCATAATGTAGAGTAATGTATCTTCTGCACCTCAGAATGGATGTTGGAAGTGTAAATTCATTACTTCTCCTTCAGCAGATCTCCTTTTTATCTCTCTTCTATAGACATTACAGTCATATTTTTCTCCTGAATACACTGATGAGGATCCAAACCTAATTTTTACCAAAATGAGAACTCCTTAAAAACATGCTCTTATCATATCGTGCAGACTCTCTCAGCTCCACCAGTGTTCCTCACTTTAACCTCAGCTTTCATTTTTAAGTGGCTTTTTTTTTCCTTCCAGCGTTTCTCTCCATCTGCAGGACCAAGCCTTCTTGGAGGAGGGAGTGGAGTCTTCTCCCTCCCCTGTGCCCCTCCAAGAGTGGATTCCTTTGGCGAGCGGGGGGGGGTTCATTTGCACAGGTCCACTCTGGGGCAGAAGAAGGGACACAAATGTATTAGTCCAGGAAAATGTGGCAACCCAGCAGTGTGCCCTGACATCAAGTGCCGCCCTGTTCCTGATCCTGGTTCAAGACAAAGTAAAATCAAGCATTAAAGTCAATTTCTGCTGCTTGGGCAGGCAGATACATCATTCCCTACTCACTGTACACACTCCTTCGTCACTTCAGTCATTCACCAGAGCTGACCAAACCTTTGATATCAGGTCTGCAACTGGCAGTTGGGCTTACTCACTTTCAGAGATACCTTCTCACATGGAAGGAAGTCTGGATTTTGAAAGAGAACTACCAAAACCTCCAAAAACCCAGCCCTAAAATAATTACCATTTCAATTTGGATTGCTGCAATTGTATTCCTGCCTACCCGGGCCTTTTTGCATTGCGGTATGGAAAAATAAAGAAAGATGAATTTCAATCATGCTGTTGCCCTGAAAGCTATTATCACAAGATTGATTAACTGAGACTACTTTGTTTGAACAATAGGTTGTGGAGAGAGAAAAAATACATTTTCCCTCAGTCTTAATCCATGAAACAGTGATTAGACATTTATTTCTCAATTGGCATGGTCGAAATCAATACGTGTTTTCCAAAGACGTGCACAATTTGCTTTAAGAACCTGTCCTTGCGTGGTCCTCAAGAGCTACGAGTTGTTTGGTGATTATTTCTGACTGGGTTTCAATAGCTTCTCCGTTCTTGTCCACGACTTCACACTGCTGGAACTGCTGCCGACTTGCCAGGCAGCTCCCGATCAGCACGCAGGGTGGCTGAAAAGGAGCGATGCCTCGCACCCAGCGGGGCTGCGCTTCAGCCGGAGCAGGGCTGGGGACAGCCCGCACCCAGCTGCTGGGCTGGCAAGGCCCGGCTCAGGCTTTAGCGCTGCATCCTTGCTGCAGAGCTCAGCCGGGTCCTGCCCTCTGCGCAGCCCTTGGCTGTGACATCCCAGGGACACTTTGCCTCGGGACGCCCCCTCCTCAGCCAGACCCCTCCCTCCGAGCCCTCAGGGGATGGGCGCAGGGTTGGGAATCCTTTCCCGCGAGAAACATCTGCCCCTGTCGTCGGGAGAGTGATTAGAGAGGTAAACTAAACAAATCAGCTACTTTGGGAGGGAAGCCTGGGGCAGAGGAGGTGAAGTAAAAGGCCTTTCCCTGGGTATCTTCTTTCCCCATACAAATACCCTCAGGGCTGTTCTGAAAATTCTCTTCGTTTGAATTTCTGTCCCAGTTTCTTCTAGCAAGTTCAAAAGTGCCCTGAGACCACCTGCTATATCCATCCGTAACCAATTTGATATCATGAATCATTGAATCACGTAATATAATGTAATAATGAGCAGGTTGGATGGCAGCTTTATGAGCTGATGCTCTCTTAAATAAGTTCATGCTGAAACAGAATCCTTCAGCCAATTTTTTCCACTTCCCCTGCTGTTCAGGGACAAACTAGGGAAACTAAGGAAAAAATCAGAGCTGAGAGCAGCACCGCTACATGTCTGAAACCTGCTCGGCCATCTGAGGAGATATTAAAGGAATGCAGATATCTGAGCACTTTACACTGAAGAAGGCAGCCTTAATTTTAGCTGGCTGGCAGATGGGGTTTCTCATTAGCCTGTCTTTTCATCTTATTTCATGCAATTAAGTAGGTTTGGGAGGGACCTTAGGGGACTGGCCATCTTCCAAAGGCTTGCACAGCCCAGGCTCCCGCTCCAGGGCCGGCTGCCCTGTCCTGTGGAACTGTTTTCCTTGTCACACACAGAGCCAAAGGAAGGCTCTTCTGCCTGGAGTGGCTCTGCAGAGCCCCAGCACTGGGTGGAGTCACAACAGCACCTCCCCAGCACCGAGACAAACTCTGGGCCTGGCAGGGATGGTGCTGGAGATCCAAGAGGAACTGAACGTGTCTCGTCCTTCTTCAGCTCTTTCTAGAGCAGAGTCTCTTCCAGAGACCCTGCAAGAAGAGAGGGGTTCTCCATCAGGGGCTTTCCAAGGGGGGCAGGAACAGCTTGATCCAGCAGGAACATCCCAGTAGGTTCATATTTCCTTCACATAGCTGCAATTTTTAAATCACCTGTTCACCATCCTCCCCCTGGCTTGGCTCTCAGAGCCCAGGGAGATGCTCTGATGGTGCCACTGCTCTGGGCAGTGACACCTGGCCCTCCACAGCACCCATGGGATGAGAGAGGGGATGGGAACGGCCCGGGGCCAGGACAGAACAGGGACATGGGTCGGGGCAGGACTTGGCAGTGCTGGGTTAGCAGCTGGACTCAATGACCTTCGGGGGCTTTTCCACCCCAAACCTTTCTGCGTTCTATGAACCCATCCCAGGGTGCTCCATAGCAGAGCCCCTCAGCTCCCAGCCAGCCCCAGGAGGGAGCAGAGAGAGGTGGCCACATCCCCCAGGGAGGTACCCGGGCAGGGGTCACTCCCTGGCATCCCACCCTGCTCCTTCACCACCTTTGTCCCCTCTGCTTGGGGACACCAGGCACAGCCATAGTGGCACCCCCTCGTGTCGGGGCCCGTCCTGAGCCTCCCTGGGAGCTGCTGCAGCGCTCAGAGGGAACACTGGTCTGAGTAAAACATTTATAGGACAGGCCCATATTTTGCAGTCCCTTCCTGCAGCATTATTTCTTCGTTCCCATAGAAACTGGGGTGGGGGGAGCTTTAAAGAGTAGTCTGGAGCTAAGATAATGAAAATAAATCCAAACAAAACCTTGTCAAACCTCCGTACACATGTATTGGGGAAGAAAATAAAATCCTTGACTCCTTTTTCTGTATTGTAAAGCATTGTAATTTAGTTGGGTTAAAAACCCCAAACTCTCTCATGGATGTGATCCTTCAGCATTGTTTGCTTTTTTTCTGAGGCAATTTCAGAGAAATGCTTAGCAACATATACAGAAGAAAGCTGCTAAATCTTTGTATTAATTCTAAACCCCCCATTTCTTATTAAGTCACAAGAGATAGCTTTTACTTTGTTTCCAGCAAAAGGTAATCTGGGCTTTATTTTATTTAGAATGTTGCCCACCGTGCTGGAAAGGCAAGATTTCTTAATTGCTTTGTTGCAAAAACAATTTATGTGGGGGCTTTTAATGAGTTTAATTTTCTTTAAAGTTTTCCATGTATAAATGTGGCGGCATTTTGAAATCAAATAAATTATCTACCTAGCTGCCTCACTGCTCCCGTCATTACAGTGAGCACTTGAAGCTGTTCCATGAGGGTTATTGTATAGAAATTGTCTGTACAGAAGAGATGGAGTTGGCGGTTAGAAAAAACAATAAGCAAGAGAGAAAAGGAGGGAGATTATTACCTCCATCCTTGAAGCTGTCCTCCTACTACAGAGCTGGAGCTGCATCCAAACGTGGGTAGGTGCAACACAAAGGGTTTTGAGAAGATGGTAAAATGTCTGATCAGAGTCATGGACAGGCTTGGGTTGGGAGGGCCCTCAAATCCCACCCAGAGTCACCCCTGCCATGGCAGGGACCCCTCCCACTGTCCCAGGCTGCTCCAGCCTGGCCTTGGGCACTGCCAGGGATCCAGGGGCAGCCACAGCTGCTCTGGGCACCTGTGCCAGGGCCTGCCCACCCTCACAGAGAAAAATTTCCCTCTAATCCCTAATCTAAGTATCCCCTCCTTTAAGGAGAGCCTTTTGCCCTCAGGGGGAATAAAGCACCAAACACAGAGCAAGTACTAAGGCACATCAGAGGGCAAGGAGGGATCTGAAGAAGCAGTGGCTTAACAGCAAGCCAGAAGGCAGAGTTCTCTCTCTGCATCAATAAACGCCCCAAGACTTCATGAAGCTTTGGAATTCTATTCCAAAGCATCAACAGCCTCACACCTGGGTGCTCAGGATGCCGTGTCTTGGAGAGGCACTTGCCTGAACAGACAACTTAATAATGTCATCAAGCCCTGCAAAGCTCACAGCAAGACCCTGCACGTCCTCCTCGAGAATGGAGCCAAATTGAGGGCAGCTTTGCCACTTCCCATGCCAAACTTCGGAAGTTTTGCCAGACTTCCCATGCACCTCATCATTTAAACACTTTGCTTGTCAGCATCTGTAGGTGTCTCTGACTTTCTAATGACTTATGGAGCCGATGCTGTAGCTGCACACATCAGGTCTTGTGCCATCTTTCAGGGAGGCAATGGTTTATCAGATGCTGTGGGAGCTCTTCTGTTTCAACTGTCAGCTCTCCATGCAGCTCGGGAACCGCCAACCTGAGGTCCTTGCCAACCTCAGTCAGCCTGAGATGCTGTGATCGTCCCATCCTGTACCCCAAATTCTCAGGGCCCCAAGATCCCAACAAACAGACCATAATGTACCCCAGCCACCTCCATGCCCCCTCTGTCCAGGGCCCAGAAGCTTCCTCCAGCCCAGGAAGGGGCTCTTGGTCTTGCCTGAGCTCCATCCACCCTCCCAGCCCAGCCCAGCACCTTCCCTGTCACCTTCCCAGCCATTCCAGCATTCAGAACCATCTGAACCACAGGAGCATTTACAGCAAAGCCTGAGTAGGTCACAGCTGGTGAAATTCCAGAGAAGCTTCAGGAAGAACAGGAGATCCAAACTGAAATCACAAGATGTGTCCAAATTTCCTCACCTGCAGCTGACCACAAGCACTCAGAGGTGGGAGAGCTGGCCATGAAGTCCTGCACCATTCTTGCTAGCAAGCTGCAGGCACTCACAGTTAATTTACATGATATATAAGATTTAATGATAAAGAATTCATGAAGCAGGAGTTGAGTCTCTCTGCTGCTGAGCAAATGGGAACCTTTCCTCCACTGTAGGCTGATGATTAATTTATGCTCGGGTACCCGGACATCAGACAAAAAGTCCTGTTTGTCACCAGGCAGGAGATGGTTCTGCCTTTCTTGCCTTGAAGAGTGTGGCCATTTCTTAAACTTGAGTGAGATCCATCACTAATTTTTCAGGAAGAGCATTAGAATGAGCCTGCCAGGTCAGTTGTATGAGACAGGGAGGGAGGGAGCTGTAGGGTATGTAATTATGTATTTATCTTATAGCTCAAGGTGTAAGTTCATCAGGACCCTTTTGCAATCCCAAAACAGCATAAAATCTTAAAAGCAGTACCCAGAAAGAACAGAGGAAATATGTAGAGCGACAGTGAAAATATTGTTTGGGAAGAAAATCCAGATAACTTCTCATTGGTGGGGGACAGGGAAAGGAGAATTTAAATTGTCTTTATTATACCAAGCCACAATTCCTGCCCATCTTCCCCAGAGCCACCCCAGGCCAGATGAGGAGGATGCCGTGAGCTCTGTGTGGTGTGGCTCACACCTGTCCCTCATCCCTTAGCCAGCAATCCATGGAGCACATAAGGAATTTGGACAAGGGACTCTCAGCAGGAGGGAGGGACCCTGTGCATTGGCAGTGGAGGGGGAGAGCAGATAAAAGGGACAGCTTTTCAGCTCCCGTGCAGCCAGACCTTTCACTGGGAAGCCGGCAGAAACAAGGCACTCCCCCTGTGCCTTCCCAAGGCTCCTGCACGCCAGCACCAGCCCAGACCTTCCTGGGAACAAGGGGGTCTGGCTGCTGAAGCCTCACACCCTCCTGGATGTGCCATCTCCATGAGACAGCTCTAAGAGTAATGTGACAGTGACAGCTAATTAGTGTTGTATGACACCATGAGAGTGCCATCCCTGGAAGTGCCACTGTCCAAAATGATGGATTAACATGGTGACTCTCGTATGGAAAACATCTAAACAATGACAGCTTGGTAGCTGAGCAGGTCACCACTGGTTAGACACGCTGGTGCTCATTATGTTCAGCAGTACCTCGCTGCTCAGGAACAGTCAGGCTTGTTCTATCATCCATAATAAATAAAGTTCAAAAGCCACAGAGTTCATGGGCAGCCAGGACAGCCGTGGGCATCGCCAGGCATTTAACTTGTCAGATTGTTGCCCTCAAAGTGTGTTCTCTGCATAGCAATGCTACAGCCTGAGAAATGCCATTTCCTAAGTGTCTGTTTCCAGATGAGATGTTATTACTTATTTATAGGCACACAACAAGTACCTGGAAATTAAGAGATATTCACAAAAATGAGCTCTCTGGTGACCATCAACACATGATGCTGCCAGAGCATCTTCTTTATGTTCTGTTTGCTCTTAGCGTGAGTAGTAAGAACAATTTGGGTTCACTTCTTACAAGATTTTTTTTTTATTCATCTGAATTTCCTTTCAGTTCAAATAATTCTGCCACTGAACGTGCACTGAGTGATCAGGCAGGGGCTCTGCCTGGCAGCAAGACCTGTTTTTTCCCACACACCAAAGCCATGCAGATTCCAGATGCAAAGCCCCTGGGTTCAAGGTTCACCCACCTTGGAGTGTTTTGCAGAGAAACTCCTCTGCCTCTACCCACAGTGGGGCATGGTGGCAGTGGGGCCACCAAGGCCACCCCTCAGTGTCACCTCTACAGCTGACTGAGGAGCACCACAGCCCCTCTCCACCCTTCCAGCCCCTGCCAGGCAAGAGGTGCTTGGAATCAAACTCCAGATGCACACAAACTAGCAATGTCAGTTGTCCCTTTCCCAGCCTGGCTGAGCAGGCAGGGATGCCAGGGAAGGGCCAAGGGACAGCCTGGGGCACTCCCAGTGCCAAGGCAGCCCTGTCCTGGCAGGCAGTGGGCACCATTCCCCCAGGAGTGCACCACTGACAGCAGGCAGCCTCATCCCTCTCCTGAAGAGCAGAGCCTTTTTCATCTCTTCTTTTGTGAGCTAATAATGTTTTTTTAATTGAAACATGTTCAGCTTCTCCTTCTTTCTTCTTGTTTCAAGTGATTTCTGCCTCTGCCAGCAAAATAAGAGTCTGTGTTGCTGGGTATTTTTTTTCCCCCAGAAAATGCAAGGGTTTTTTCTTCCTCTTTTTTTTTCAAGATTTCAGCTCTTTGACTTTGGAAGAGAAATCATTGTGGAGAAAGTATTTCTTGAAATGATGACAGAAGCAAAATTATATTCCTTTGTAGAAAACAGGGACATTTGAAGACAGGCTTTACATCTTTGTTCTTTGTTCCGGGAAGTGCGAATTCGCAGGGTCCTGGACCATTAATCCTTCCCCATTCTTGGTTTTTGAAGATGAACATTGCAGAGAATGAGGCATTGTGCTTGAAAGGTCTTTTCAGAAAATACCTTTTCCTTCCACAATATGTTCCAGTTCTCTGATAATTTGCAGAATAACTTGGCAATTTGTGGCTTTTCCTCATAAATATTTATTTTCCCAGGACACCCTGGTGTGATTGGGCTCCCAAGGTGGCTGCTGTGAGCAATCTCCCCCCCGTTCCCAGCAAAGAGGGTTGGCAGCTCCCTGAGCACCAGAGGTGGCCTGGAGGCCAAGGCACCGGGGCTCTCCTGCTCCCTCTGCATGCCCAGCCTCCTACAGGTGAAACCAGCTCCCTTCTGCTTGGGTTAGGACATCATCTCATAGAACCCCAGAGGCCCAGATTTGGATTGGAGGGACCTTAAAGCAGACCCCATTCCACCCCCTTCCATGGGCAAGGACAATTTCCACTGTCTCAGGCTGCTCCAGCCCCAGCCTGGCCTTGGGCACTTCCAGGGATCCAGGGGCAGCCACAACTGCTCTGGGCACCTGTGCCAGGGCCTGCCCACCCTCCTAGGGAACAATTCCTTCCTAATACCCAATTAAAATCCACCCTCCTTTGGCTTAAAGCCATTTTCCTCTGTAGATATTACTCCTCTTGCTCTATTAACAAGGGGAGCTGCCCAAGCAACAGATGAGTGTTTCCCACGGAAGGAAGGTCCGAGGGGCATGAGGCTGAAGGGGCTGTCTGAGGTGAGGGGGTGCTGGTACTGGGGCAGGGCACTGCCACCTCTCACTCTCTGTCATTACAAGCAGCCCCATCCCCATCAGCGAGCCCCATCCCACAGCACACAAAGAGCATGGCCAGCATGGGGAAAGTGGCAGGTTGTGCTGCCCAGCCAGTGCTCTCCCATGTCTGCTGCTCGGAGTACATTAGCACCAGACTGTGACACATGTGGAGGTGTGAATCTGAGGACCACTCGGTGCTGTGAAGTTTCCCACTTTATCGGTTACAGAAGCAGCTCTGCCAACTCGGGGCTGTGAAAACTCAGCGCTCAACACACTCACAATTTCTCAGCTCCCAAGTGGGGTGGAGCAGGCCGGTGGGGCCCCCTCTCTGCCTGGGTCTGGGGGGGATGTTCATGTATGCAATTAGAGAATGGCCTGGCTCGGAATAGACCTTAAGGACCATCCAATTCCAACCTCCTGCCACGGGCAGAGACGCCTTCCACTAGGCCAGGCTGCTCCAAGCCCCGTCCAAGCCAGCCTCGAGCACTTTCAGGAACAGCAGCACAGCTGTTCTCTGGGCAGCCTGTCCCAGCCGCTGCTGTGCCCTGCAGTGCCCCGGTGCCATCAGGGAGGTGAGCCTGCTCCTGCCCCGGCTCCGGGCTGGGACAGGGCGGGTACAGCAGAGCCGGCACGGGCACGCTGGGTCTGGCCCAGCCCGGCCCCACAGGACACGGGGTGCGGGTCTGGCCCAGCCCGGCCCCACAGGACACGGGGTGTGGGTCTGGCCCAGCCCGGCCCCACAGGACACGGGGTGCGGGTCTGGCCCGGCCCCACAGGACACGGGGTGTGGGTCTGGCCCGGCCCCACAGGACACGGGGTGTGGGTCTGGCCCAGCCCGGCCCCACAGGACACGGGGTGTGGGTCTGGCCCAGCCCGGCCCCACAGGACATGGGGTGTGGGTCTGGCCCAGCCCCACAGGACACGGGGTGCGGGTCTGGCCCAGCCCGGCCCCACAGGACACGGGGTGTGGGTCTGGCCCGGCCCCACAGGACACGGGGTGCGGGTCTGGCCCAGCCCGGCCCCACAGGACATGGGATGCGGGTCTGGCCCGGCCCCGCAGGGCGCAGAGGCTGCTCCGGTCCGCAGCATTGCACCGTGGTGGCGGTCACTCGACGCCTCTTTATCAACACTTCTGGGAAAAGAAAAAAAGACCCAAGCACGACTCGCCAGAGCCCTCCCGCTCTGCCCGCCGGCTTTTGCCCGGCGCTTCCTCGGCCCTGGCTGTGCCGCTGCCCCCCCAGGGGCCGGGGCCGGTGGGCTCCGCTCACCTGGGCACAGACATCCCCGAGGGACACAGACATCCCCGAGGGACACAGACATCCCTGAGGGACACAGACATCCCCGAGGGACACAGACATCCCTGAGGGACACAGACATCCCCGAGGGGCACAGACATCCCTGAGGGACACAGACATCCCTGAGGGACACAGACATCCCCGAGGGGCACAGACATCCCCGAGGGGCACAGACATCCCCGAGGGGCACAGACATCCCCGAGGGACACAGACATCCCCGAGGGACACAGACATCCCCGAGGGACACAGACATCCCTGAGGGACACAGACATCCCCGAGGGGCACAGACATCCCCGAGGGGCACAGACATGCCCGAGATCCCTGGGCTGCTCCCGGAGCCTGGGCATCCCCGGGCTGCTGTAATGCGGGAGGGAGTTCAGCTCTCGGAGACACCATCCCCTCGGGCTCCTCTGGAATCACGGACAAAAATCTGGGAAAAAACTTAGCACAGCTGAGGTGCTACCCAAACCTGACTTCGGTCCAGAAGGAAGAAAATATCCCAAATTTGCAAGAGTTTGAATGAAAATGGTTCTAAATAAAGGCAGACCTCCAGATACTTTGAGTACGACATCCTACAGGAACTGCTGAGGCTGCTGAATCCTGCACAAAGATTGCTTTATGATGACACCACGAGGTCAGGGAGCTCAGCACGACCCCCAACTCTGGCTGAGCACTGATAATTCCAGAAGTGAAGCTCCCATCCCCTCACACGGCTGCGATGTGGCAGAGCACGGGCAGGAGCAGGGACAGGCGGGATGCAAAGAGCGGCTGCAAACCAGGACTCTCTAATTTCTCTCCCCTCTCCCTTTCTCAGGGAAGAAGGGAAATATGTAAAGTCAAAACTTCAATATTCTGACATGAATTAGCATATTTATTATTTACATTCCAGGCATTTAATTTTAGCATCTTACTTCGTTATCATTGAATTAGTATGTGGGATGTGAAACCAACATTGCAGCATGGTTTAAAGTCCCGGGAGGGTTGAATATGAGCATCAGGTGGATACTGGGAGCAGGACTCCCCTTGCCTGACAGTCAGTCTGGGACTCTGGAGAAGGAAGCACCAACAGAAGTCCTTCAGGGCTGCTTTGCAAACCCCAAACACATCTGTGATTGTCAACAGCTCACATAGCTGTGTCTCGGGAGGGACACGTTGTAGTTATGGGCTAATTACACCCTGGCATTAAATCCCCCCAGCAGCCAAGGCAGAGTGTGCATCACCTTTCACTCCCCCGCGGTGGGGAGGGAGCCAGCCCCGGCTGTTCCCCCAGGGCTGCTGTCACCTCCCAGACGCGCTCTCCAGCTGCAGCTCACTGCTCTCCAGCACGCCTGGGCCCCTCAGCCTGAAGAGCTGCTGTCAAAACCCTTTGGAACCGGTTGATAGGGATGGCGAGCGCTGGTGCCTGTGTGCAGGGACAGAGAATGTTTACAGCAGTGTCTGCTCCCACCCGTGTGTTACAAACCCGCGCCTTTGAAGGTTTGTGGCTTTACCTCTGCAGCTGGCCTGGCTGAGACCTGAGAGCGTGTGATCCATCTGGAAGTGGTGTGGTGCAGCCCTTCCCAGCCCCAGACACAGGCTGCTGACCAGAACGAGCTGCAGACGTTACTGTTCTGCCCGGGGGATATGCAGCACTGCCCACAGCCAGATGTGCGGCATCAGTCACGGCCAGATGTGCAGCATCTCTCGCGCCAAGGCTGCGCAGAGCTGCAGCAGGGGCCAGAGTGAGCAGCTTTTCTGTTCAAGAGATTAAGCACAAAGTGTTAGATGTCACAGCAGCCGTAGAAGTTAGAACAGTTGGAACTGTTTTCCTTCAGTGTTAGAAGCCCAGTGTTAGCATCTGGGCTAAAGGAGGGTGATAATTCCTGTGTCATAAAAGAAAACCAGGCAGTTTTACCATAAATAAATAAATAAATAAAGGTGAACATTTCCCCCTGTGTCTAAAGCCCTAATTCTGGCACTGGATGTGCAATCTTTTATTGCTATATTGCTCAGAAAAACCTTTTACTACTTACTTTCACACTTGATCATCCCTCCTATCATAAATAACACTGGTCCTGTGCAAATACTCAAATATTAAAGGTTTAGATTATCTAAGCCTCTTGCTTTCAGGGCTGAACATGTTACTTCCGAGTTGAAATGCTCCTTACCTGCCAGGCTGTGTTTTTCTGGAAGAACAAAAGCCCACAGTGCTTTGTTTATGGAACATAAAAGGAACTACAACCTTGGGAAAAGGAAAATTATTCATAAAACATGGCTTGTTTTTCCCATGCTTCTTTCCTTCCCAGGGTAACTCATATTTCTTGATGTTTATTATGTGCATCATGCCACGATGTGTTTGTCATAAAGGGGGCTCTACATGCCCCCCTTCTCGGGAGCTGCTGCCCCTCCAGGGCTGGGCAGTGCCATGGACAGGGCTGGGAGCATCCAGACTCGGGAGGTGCCTCCCTTCCAGGCTCTGGGGATTGAAGCAAGGCTCCCCATGCACCCGCACGAAAGGATTTGCACCTTGCTCCTGTTCATGGCTTTGTGATGTGATTCCAGGCTCCTTACAAAGGGCTTCTGGAAAGTCCCTTGATCTCCACATAAAGGACTTAGCACAGCTCGTGCAAGACCCACTCGAGGCTGAATCGTGGTGGAGGAGGGAGCCCTCCACAGCTCGAGAACAGTCTGTAAAAGTGAAGGACAGAAGTAGCAGAAAAAATTCACTCACACCCAGCCAATAGGGGTCCAGGGAAATTTAGAGAATAACTAATAAAAACAGGATGGAAAATAAATAGTGGAAGGGAAAAGAAGCATGAATCAGCCTTTGGGTTTCTGTTTGTTGGTTTGTTTGTTTAAGCTGAGTGCCTCATTCACTGCTGACCTGCAAAAGAGATATCCAAGGAAATGCCAACACCACACAGAGCTCACCCAAGGAGAAGCAGGCAGGGACAGGGAGAGTACCAGGTGCAGAGGCTCCCCTGAGCTCAGGGGCTCCTCTGTACAGGTTTTGCAGCCAGCTGGAAAACCAACCCCAGCAAACACCTGCATTTTCCATGTCCTCAAAGATTGCCTTTGCAAATCCCATTCTTATCAAATCTGATTCTCCCCATTAATGGCTTTGCTTGGCAGTTTCAGAGGACTAATGAGCTCACTAACAATGTTCTCCTGCCATCTTTTTGCTCAGAATGTTTAAATGATCTGGCTGTAAGACCCACAGTCATTACTCGTGATTATCACTACTTTTTCTAAGCACATTGTCAAGGTTCCTGAGCCTGTGTGCCTTCAAAGTCACCATAAATTCACAGCTATTTTGTCTTACTCTTCAAAAGTCTAACTACTACAGTGCTACGTGCAGCAAATCTCCCCTTGAAAGGTATTTACATAGCAGAAACACGTGTACAAATACTTCTTCCCAGCAGCAGCACAGCCTGGTGCATGTCCTCCCAGGGAGTTCACCTTGGCCAGCACCTGCCTTTCAAACCCCAGCTGGGTGCACTGTGGTGGGACTGGCTCAAGAACAAGGAGAAAAGTAAGAGATTTTACTTCAGATTCTTCCAGAAACTAATTTCTGTTATTTAATAAGCAAAAGCTTCCAAGTGCTGGAAATATATCCCACTCTTGCCAAAAGAAAAACAAAGATGTCTCTCAAATGCCAGCATCTCAGATTGGAGAAATCACCCTCCTGTAAACCAGTGCACAGCCTTGCTCTGGAGAAGGAATTGGTCCGAGGCGTTCTGAGCAACCTGGCCCAGCGGGACGGGCCCTGCCCATTGCAGGGGGGTTGGAGCAGAGGACCCTTAGAAGTCCCTTCCAACACAAACGATTATATAACTCTATGATCATTGTGAGCCCAGACAACAAGGCAAGGATCAGTGATTCCCACAGGGTGCCTGCTCAGACTGAACTATTTCCCCACGTTCCCCTGACCCGTGCCTGTGCCCACGCAGCCGTGCCCCTCGCCGTGCAGCTGCCGCAGCACTGAGCTCACCAGGGCTTCCTTCACTCACCACAGAGCCCTGAGCAGCAAAAGAGTAAAAACTGTTCATGCCAGAGGAGCCCTGACCACCATTAGCGGTGTCATTTCCACCATTTCTGATGGGCTCCGTGCCTCAACTCAGCTCTGCATTCCCAGCTCTGAGCAGCCACCCTCTGATTGTGGTGTCACAGCCAGTAATCAAAGTTCACAAGTATTCCTGACAGTAAAAAAAAAGGAGTTCAATTTGCATCTCTTCCATGTTACTCAAATGCTAAACAATTCCACTGATGTCAGGAGCGGCCCCAGTTCCCTCTCAGCATGGTGGTGATCCACTGGTCATTAATTTAGCCTAATTGCATGTTGAGTATGTGTGTGTGCACTTCCTTATAGAGATTTTTCTGTCTGCCCAAACACAGAAGATGTTCAGTACAAGGTAGACACTGAAAGCATTTGAAACTGAACAGCTGAAATCTGTCATAAATATAATAAATTCAAAGAGAGGAGTTACAGCCATTTGTTGAGTTCAGCAGTGGGAACTGCAGGTTGCATGTACAGGAGAACTGGATTTCAAATAAAAGATTTTGCTGTGTTTTGGCCTTACTCTGGGAAAAGATCTGGTTAGAGGCTATTAATAAGGATCAGCACCCAATTTCCCCACGAGGATTGATTGATATCCCCATGAGGACTAACCTGCTGGGATCCTGTACAGGACAAACTTGTGAGAACTTGGGGCATTTTTAGGTGGCTTTTTCTCCCAGAAGACACAACCTATACACCTGGCTGCAAGCCTGAGGAATGCAAACAACTCAAGTCCCAGTGTGCTGGCTTTGCTTTGAGCCAATAACTAAATAATTAATTGTTACTACATGAATGATGATGTCTGATGCTTTTTCATGTCTAGGCACGGCTGCTCGTAAGAACAGGGGATGTGTTTCAAGGTAAAGGAAGCACCATTCGGCATCAGCTCACTGTGCTTAGAGGAGACAGTACCTGGGGGTAATTGCTTCAAGACTTAGCACTAATTTTGCTTTCCCATCCTGCTTAGAGAATAAAGACTGACTCTCACTTGTATGTTCCACAAAGGCATGAAGTCTAAGGCTGCAGCCCTTGCTGCATCTTGCTGTGGGCTGTTGGGATGAAAGTAGAAGATGCATCTGCAATTGCAACAAACCAGCCCAAACACATCTTCTTGTTCTATGCCTTTTGAATATTCAACTTTTGGAATATGAACAATAAAAAGGACAGAACAATAGGGAAAGGGAAGAGAATATGCATAAGGTGATGCCTTTAGCATTCCATGGTGGGACAGCAGCAAACAGAGAGTTCACCGTGTGCCCTTTCATTTGAAAGGCCCCCTGTCAACCCATTCCCATTTTCCCTCTGCTGGGTTGTCAGATGCATTTAAATGAAAGCATTCCTGGGTTGTGGCAGAATGCTCATCCCTGGTGAGAGCAGGAGCCTGTTGGTGGGTGGGCCTGGCTGTGAGGCCTGCTCTGAGAGCTGCCCAGCACAGCCCTGACAGGCAGAGCTGCTCTCCCAGTCTGGCTGTGAGCTCTGCATTAAACAGCCCACATATTAAAAAACTCTCTGTTCTGATTAAGCTCAGTCCAGATGCTCCAGCAGCCTTTCCTACAGTCCTGAATCTGACTCCTGAGCCACCTCCAGCAGCCAGCATAGCTCCCATCCCTGGAGTGAGGCACAGCAAGGAGAAGGCTTTGCTCCGCTCAATGGCAGCTTTGGCCTCCCCACCCCTCTCAGGCAGGGGAATGGGAGGGGGGCAGCCTCCCACCCAGATTGTCTCTGGAGAATTTGCAGAAAAGCCTTTTGCTTCCTATCACACCACAAATAGCCAGAAGCTGTGTTTTTAATCATTGGCTATTCAGCTCAGAACAGGCAGTAGATGTGCTCCTGCACAGGGATCCTGTAGGGCTGAGGGAAATCCTGCAGCAGCCACAGAATCCTCCCACTTGAACACACACGTGCACACACATGTGCACCTGCACGCTCTCACTGTGCCCAGCCTGTGATTCAGAAAGACTTTAGCAAAGTCTGCAGCAGAACACCCCACCCGTCTGTCTCTGCCCTCCTGACCATTTTGGGGAGTAGACCCAACTGATGCATTCCTGGTTTTAATGATGGAAAGTTACAGCACTTCTTTCTCTTGGGTAAATACCCTCCTTGCACCTCTGGGGTTCACCTTTGCAGTCTGCCTGCTTGATCCTGCAAGACAGTACTGAAAATCTTCAGGAGATATTTGAGGAGGAAAAACTAGAGGTTAATGATCTTTGTTTATATAATGATTATGTTTTATTTTGTATGCTTGTTCTTCTTCTTACTCCTGTTGTTTTCTCTTGCTCTCCAATCTCTTCCTCAGTAAACAAGTGATTAATTGTTTGGCAACTGCTGACCCTACTGCAAGTGGTACTGAAATGTGGGCTTTCTTAAACATAGTTTTAATGTTAGCAGACTCACTTAGCAGTGTCCAGTGATGGATGATTTCGCAGAGAACACCAAATGGATCATTTATAATTGTTGACTCAGCTGCTCTCCACACAGATGGCATGAAGCCTCATCCCAGGAAGCAGCAATTCCGATGGGCTGGCACTGAAAACTGGCCACAAAAAAGGACAAAGAAACCATTGAAAAGGGTACTGTATCTTTTTCATGCAGATGTCCCCAAAATTCACCAAACTTCCCCGAAGTTTATTTGCCTTAAACTCCACTTAAAATAAATTTAGAAAGCTTTGTACTTTACCTTGATAGATTCACAGTGTGTCCCCAGTGGAAGGAAGTACCACAGACGTAGAAATGCTAAATGGATTCTTTTATCAGCACCATCACAGTGATTACCAAATAAATTTATAATTATGATACACTTGAAGTATTAGGAGGAATAAAAGATCAAACACACCTCTTTATCAAGGAATAGGAGCTGAAACTACAGACCATAACATGCTGTGCTGAGAGATAAAGATCATGTTACCATTGAATTTTTTATATCCTCCAAAGGTCAAAATCACTTCACCATAAAATTTTCAGTGTCACAAAATTCAGAAGTCGTAAATGTGTTTTTGTTCTAGTCTAGTCATGCACACAAATTATTGGAACCCTTAAATTGTTAGAACATCAAATAAAAAAATCAGGACGTGAAAGTTCTCATCTTGACATTAGAGTGAATATTTCTGAAAATCTAATCCATTGGAGATGGTCATAATTACTGTAAAATTGCTTCTGAAACTAATTTGTTCATGCACACACAAATGAAACAGAATTACATTTCCTTTTTTTTTTCGATTTTTTTTATACAAAGGAAAGACACGACACTGGCTTCCTTTGAATATCAGGGTCTTCCTTTGGTTTTGATCTTCTTTGAAATTTCCTCATCAAGGGCCTTGTTCAGGCAGCGTGGTCCAAGCCTGACACCTCACAGAGCTGCAACCCAGACCCTGGATTCATATCTAGGTCCAGATGTGCCCTGGGCTCTCACCTGCCCTGGGCTCACACCTCCCCTGGGCTCAATTTCCTTCTTTTGAAAAGGTCACTATTTTCAGCCACCTGGTAGTGTGCAAGGCTGGTATTTCTGCTGCCTTGGAAGAGAAAATAAAACTACAAAACCTCCCTGTCCAGAGAGGTTTGTGTACTGCCACTCGTCTCTCCTGGTCTTTCTCAGCAGCCAGCCCTTGGTTACCAAGCCTCTTTGGTTGTCCCAAGTTGTTTAAGACTTTCTGGTTTCATGTTTTGGGCCATGGCTTTACTCCAGCTGTTTGCCACAAGACAAGAAGCACACTCAGACTCTCGGCCTCAGGTGCAATTTAAAAGCAAATCTGAAGCATGTAATGAGTCACTGTATAGAGGTAAATGTTGTTTTCTCTCAGAAACAGGAGTTTGTGTATGTATATCTCAAATATTTATCCCATGCATATTTGATATACTTTCAACTTCACAAACTGCAGACAAGAGAGTTGACTCTATTGCAGTTTTGTTCTTTAATCATGACAAATGTTACTTCTTTTCTAAGAATATTATCATTCCCATGTCTTATTATTTCAACATCTTCTTTCTCCGCTGCTGATAAATGAAACTTAATTGAATTTAATACTGAAAACCATAGGCACAAGCCCATTACCCAGCCTGAGCTACTTGAGTTTTACTCCTTGGTGTAGTCAACACCAGACAACAGCGTTTACACTTAGTTGCTGACTCAGCAGACAGAGACCACCTGAGTTTTTTACCAGCTCCAGACCCAGAATGTGAAGGACTCAGCTCTGCCATGTCATTTGTGGCACTGACGAGGCCCTGCACTGCCACAGACAATGGACACTCCTGGGACTCGGTGTTAATGACATCTTCTGCTCCATGCTGCCAAGCCTACAGGTGGCACAAAACTTCCTATGGACTAAGGAATAGGTAATGAGACAAAAGGAAGGAGTCTGGACTTCCTTCCATTGCTGGACTTGAAACTTCCATTTCAGGTGCACAGTACTTCAGGTAGCGTACCAGCTTTTCCAGACAGGAGAGATGGGGAACCTGCTTCCCAGACTTCCCTCAGTGCCTGTAGCCTGCAATATTCTTCTTGTCTCTACTAAAAAGATGAAGCAGATGCAACGTAGAAATCTGCTAGATTTTGGTTTTAGGCTGGGATTATCTTTCAAATTATCTTGAAAGGAATCAGCTCATGCTTGAAAACCAGACTGGGGACTCCTTCCCTGCTTGTGGGTGGCTGGGGAGTGGTTGGTATGTGGAGGGGCTCTTCAGAGTAAAAACCTTACAGAAAGAACAGTTTCTTGCAAGTCATGCTCCATCTCCATCGGGCAGAGTGTTTGGATTGGAAATCTCTAGAGTGAAAACAGGGTGTTAAAATACTGAGCTGAAGTGTGTTCGGTCTTCCAGCATAAATTACACAGCTGTTTAATATTATTTACTAGTGTAAAAATGTGCTTAGAACGTTCAGGCAAATCCAGAGAACATCCAAATGCACATATTTGATAGATCTCTGAAAGAAACAAGGTATGTAGCAGTATCCATGACAACAAAGCCACCGCGATCCGTGGGTATGTGAGCAAGACGCTGCTTAGCATTATGGAAATTCTAAAACGACTGCTGCTGTTGAGGGCAGAGCTTTACATGCATATTTTCATGCACATTAAGTTTATTACCTATTCCCAATTAGGTGTCTTGATGTTTGGTGAGGTTTGGAATTTGTTGGGAGGAAGGAGCCCCCTGGCTCCCTGCAGAGGGGCAGCCCAGGAGCATGGGCACCAGCACGGGGGACCCCTGGCTCTGCACACCCCTGCACCCTCAGCTGGGCTGCAAGGTGATGTTCCCGAAGAGAAATCAACCCTGTGATGTGCTAAGAGGGGAATGGTGTCAAGGAAAATCCAAACTCCTCTTAGTCCTGTTCTCCTATCTTACTTCCAGTGTCATCTTTCTGGTCCATGGAAACCTGCCACAACAATGAGCCCCAGTTCAGAACTGCCCTAAATGGCAAAGGAAAAATAATCTGGAAAATTCAGGAGAATTCCCCAGAAGAGCCGCAGTTCTGCAAGCAGCGCAGAAAGGAGGGAGGTTCCTGTGCAGTTGTAGGCTGGTCCAGGGACAGAGGGCTGCTTCCCCCTGAAAGGTTCTCGCCAAACTCATCCCATCCCATCGGTGCTTGCTCCTCCCCATCCCATCGGTGCGTGCCGAAACGAGCCCGTCCCTGCCGGACTGATGCGGCCAGCGCAGCCCCTCAGCAACCTCCGAGTTCAGGTCCTGTAAGTCCAAAGTCTCGCCTGGAACTGTACTGCAGGAACCAGAGAGAGGAAACAAAGACCGCTGAAACATGGCCCCATGCTCTTTCCTGGCGCTTGCACTGTGGCTCCGCTGACCTTTCCCTCTTCCAATGTGCTCATACTCACAAGAGCTAAGGGACCTCTTCAGGAGTAACCGTGATGATGCAAACCTTGGCATGACACTGGAAGTTATTCCTCTAGGAAAGTCTCCCCTTTCAGACTGCTACTTACACGAGAAACTTTACATCCTGTCATTTATTTTTTGGGTAAATACTTCATTCCAATGCCTCAGTTTCATGACTCTTTATTTCTGACATAAGAGATTCTGAAAATCAAAAGTGAGTAACTTTGTGACTTTGGAACAGAAATAATGATGCTTTTTGAAACAAAGGTCACTGGATGATGCAGGAGTCCAGTTTCTCTCTCAAATGTTTTCTGGGTTTTGGTGGGGTTATTTTCCCACAAATAGCTTTTTTATTTCCTGAGAAAAAGGCTGTGTGAACCCAGAGTGCCCGTTGGAAAATCTGTTGTTGTGTTTATGAACTATACGATTGGCTGGAGATCGTGACATGAATAGCAATTTAGCAAAGGGGCAGAAACAAACCATCTGTGCCTGGGTGGAAACACGTCTGCACAATGTCAGCTCAGGGCAACTTTTTACACAGAAAATACAGTAATTATAACTGAGAACACGTTCATAATGGAGTCGTTAGCAAGACCTTAACTACAGTGATAGGAAGAAGCCATTAGGTGCTCACTAGATGGGTTTAAGGGACAGAAGTCCCAGTGCTGGCTCTCCAGTCAGAGACAAGGACATTCCTGCCAGCATCCAGAGGGGTGCCAGAGCCAGGCTCGGAGCGTGGGCACCACTCCAGGTGGACAGCCTGGACTGGGACCCCCGAGCCCCATCCCAGGAGGGGAGCAGCCCCACACCACGGCCCCAGAGCGAGGGAGCTCCCACAGGGAAAAGAGGGGGCAGAGAGGCCATGGGCAGGGACACGGGCAGGGACACGGGCAGGGACA
>VWYI01028841.1:98268-139588 GCA_013399455.1 Anthoscopus minutus
ATGGGATGGGATGGGATGGGATGGGATGGGATGGGATGCTCTCTCCCAGCCCTGCATCTCTGCTATGGCACCATGCCTGGAGCTCGGCCCCTCTCTCTCAGCAGCTCGGCCCCTCTGGCTCCGTGGCACTCCCAGGGTGCTCCTATCCTGCAGATCCAGCAGGGCCCAGCATTTGCAGCACGGCCTAAATTAATTTAGCCCGCGGCAGTAAAGTGCATTACAGAGGTGATTATATTCTGCACTAGAGTGAATGCACCTTAATAAACCCCAGCCAAATGCATATAGAAAAGGTAACGCTGCGGATTTATCTTTTTCTTTTCTGTATTCTTTTTTTTGGCCTCCATTTGCTTTTGTTCTCTTTTTTTATCCTTTTGGCTTTTATGTTTGCAAGTGATAAATTTTCCCATGTTTTACATTTTATATGTAGTTTATCTCTTTATTTTGTACTTATATTGCATTGAAAATGGAATGAGTCTTTAGAATAATACAGCTGATATTGAATTTTTTAAATTGCTATTGGGTATATACTGCATAAGGTGGTTATCTGATTTCCAACTTAATCATGGGAAAATATTGCTATGGGGAAAGCTCACTGAGTAACAATGAGACCCCTATGCTTTCACAAAATTTATTTAACTATAAACCTATTATAAAACATTAATATAGAATTCTCTTACTTTCTGCTACATTCAGGTCAGATTTATTGTACACCATTACTGAATTCACACCAAAACTGAATTAATAGTGCAGTCTCAGGGGTTCCTATTTGAGTTCATCAAGATATGCTCCTGCTCTCAGGATTTCCTGACTGTCAAAGTCAGTAAATATAAACAAAATTACAGTTTTGTTGTAGTTCATAAAGGGAGATTCAGGGGTGAGATAGAACATCATGTATTCGTCTTACTAGAATTAATGGTTGTCCAAAGCTGAAGAACAGCCAGTAAAGCCTGCAACATTCCCAGTACCTTGGAGAGCCATGGAATTGTAAAGGCCACAGCCACCTCTCACAGCTCTTGAAGATGGAAAAAGGCCCAGCACATTTCCACACTTCAACTCGTGCTAATTTATTAAAAAAAAAAAAAAGCATTTGTCACAAGTGAAAAACAAGTGTAACAGAAGACTTTAAATGTTAACTTTCCTTTAAGTGTAATTTTTCTTAGAATATGGTAATGATTTATATGAAAGCATCCCAAATTTGGTTTTCCAGGTGTTTCTTTCTCAGGTATGTGGCATGTTCCCACCAGAAGCGAGCGATTTCCTGCAGCTGCCGAGAGCCCTGCCCAGAGCCTGTTCCTCCAGGGCTGCAGTCCTGGCGTTCACCAGCATTTCCCTGTCAAGGTGAGGTGCAGCAGCCCCACATTCCCAGCTGGCAGTGGCTCTGAGTGATTTCAGTACTGCAGCCAGCTGTACTTTGGAGCGTACCAGCTCTCAAGTCTTGCACATTCAGCTGTACCAGCTGAGTTCCCTCAGCAGCCTGCACTGAGCATTTGGCCCTTCACATTAACTCTAATTTGGTCATTCCCAGCTGAGTCCAATGGATCACCAAGTCCTTCTGAAAGGGCACAGTGATGTGAAATCCCAAACCTCAGGGGCAGGAGTCTCACCATCAGAGCTGCAGGATGCCTGCCCCAGCCCTTGCATACTTCACAGCTAACATCATGCACATTTTGACTAGTTCTCCAATTTATGTCTCCTCCAGGGTTTATTTGAATTTCAAGCATTGAGTAGAATTAACCACTGAATCCAATTGTAGGACATTTAACACAGGGTAGTTTTAATGTCATCCATCAGAATAAACGTAATTTCTCAAAATCCAGACTTGCCTTGCCGAATTGCCAAGGAGCAGCAGGGCTCAGCAGAGACTTTGGCCACTCTGGCTGCTCCCCTGGCAGGACCCTTGGGAAGGGGCAGGGATGCCCAGCTCCCTGCTAAGGGAAGGGGCACACCAAGCCCAGTACCAATGTGCCAGGAGCAGGGGCTGTCCCACCAGCCCTGGGCTGCTGGGCTGCCTCACCTGCCAAGGTGTAATCCCTGGACAACCAAGACTTGGACACTTCAGAGCTTTAAAGGGCTACCACAAAAAAGCATCCATCCTTTCCCAGCCTAGTCAAACTTCTAAGGACAAAGAAAAATGAAATTACAGAGTGGCAGTAATCCTATTTCAGTTAATGATCTCATCTAACGGCTTGTTTGTGACAAAGCTCATCTCTTCCTCCTGAACACTGCTCAGCTGTGGAATCAGGATCAATTTCAGGAATAGGAAAGAACATGTTCCTGTTTGTTTCATTTGAATTTCTCTTTTAATATGTTGGTAATATCTGCAATGCCCACTGCTGATGTAATATAGATCTAATTCTCAGCTCATTTAGCTGCTGCCTCAATAGGAACACAATGCCTTGTGGGAGTGATGATTAGAGAGCAACAGCAGAGATATAAAGCAGAGATAAATGAAATAAATTCCAGAAAAGTTACTAACAACGTAATCTGTGGCCACATCAGTCAGCTGTTACTCTGAGGCACTAAATGGCTGCTTCATTTGTTGGGTTTTTAATGATAGCCACGTTATATAGCAGCGAGGAGGAGGAAAGCAAGCAAGAATGCATAACGCACCCTCTCTTCCCGACCCCAATGTCATGGGAGTATCAAGTGTGGAGGAGATGGAGCCATAAAAGTGAATGGCACGGCACATGCTTCTCAAGCTGTTATCTGTTATCTGCAAAGAATTAAAATGAGCTCGTTATTTCATACGTGCCAGAAAAATGGGTTCATCAGTATTGTGCTGAAATGCATGATGACTTACTGATTCCTGATCTCATGGCTGTTCTTATTTGAAAACATATTTATAAGCTTTATGTCAACTGCCAGCCATTGAATTTTTATTGTAGATTACCGAGAGAATTCTTGTGTCTCAATTTGCATCTCTCTTAGAAAGATGGAACCACAGACTACATAATTCTGCTCTTGTGTGATTTACTTGGGAAATACCCGATCACAGGCTCAGAGACCATCCCTCCCTAGCACACCCAGGTGACTTCTGTTAGTTCCTGTCCCCCTGCCTGGCTGTGCAGAGCTCCAGCCTCTACCCCTAAGCAGGAGCAGTGCCTTGGAAATGGCTTTATTTTCACACTGCCTGACAAAAGCCACACGCTGAACAAACAGTGACAGATCTGTGCTGCAGCTGAAGGGACCAGAATCTCCAGCTCACCCAGTGCCACCCCTGCCCTGGCAGGGACACCTCCCACTGTCCCAGGCTGTTCCAGCCCCAATGTCCAACCTGGCCTTGGGCACTGCCAGGGATCCAGGGGCAGCCACAGCTGCTCTGGGCACCTGTGCCAGGGCCTGCCCACCCTGTCAGGAACAATTCCTGCCCAGTGTCCCATCCAGCCCTGCCCTGTGGCACTGGGAGCCATTCCCTGTGTCCCATTGTTCTGTCCAAAGCCGGCCCCGAGGGATGGACTCCTGCTTGCAGTGAGCGAGAAGCTGAGGAGGGGTGACATGTCCCCCAGGGAGGAGCAGGACAACCTGCCCACTGTGGCTTCAGAAGTCACCTCCTGCCACACTTGTCTGTCCCTTCAGTGCTCGTGCTGATCTCCTTTGTCTCACCATTGCTGGCTGAACACATGCCCATGTTCCATTACTGTAATTCTGGAAATCTGTAAAGGCTGTGAACCAAAATCTCTGCAAATATTTGTGTTAATGTTTAATGAATTTGCTTCAGCTGTGTTTACCCTGCTTTGTATTCCCATCCTCCAACACTCAGACATGAAAGCCTCACAAATATGACTCAAGGCTAAAGCAGCGTTCAAAACAAGAATTTGCTCCCCAGTTTCATGCACAGCAGCATCCCAGCGGTGTCCCAGCAGTGTCCCAGCAGTGTCCAGCCACAGAAAAGATTCACTGTTCAGACTTCAGAGGAATGGCCAAGGTCAAAGCCAGGCTAGATGGGACTTAGAGCAGCCTGGTCTAGTAAAAGGTGTCCCTGCCCACGGCAAGGGATGCAATGAGATGAGCTTTAATGGTTAGGATTGGCAACCAAGTTCACGCTGCAGTGAACTTGGGCAGGAGCACCATGACCTCTCCCAGTTCATATCTTCCCGAGGGGCTGCGGGAGTAATTGATGTTTGCAGAGCACTTTGGAAAAGGTGAATTCCTTTGCATGCTGGATGAAAGCAGGCAGGCGCGGGAGACGCCGCCTCCCCCTCGGCCGGGCTCCTCTGCTTGTCTGTTCTCCTCATTAAGGGTCACAGCATCTTCCCAACACGGGCTAACCCACAAGGGCACTTAATTATATAGATAACATAGTTTGTGTCACAACTAATCAGACTCGGTGCTACAGAAGAATCTCTTCTGAAGTGAGAGGTTAACGCGTCGTTGGTGTGAATGACAATGTGTGCAGCCATGGAGAGAAAAATCATCAGGAGTGGGTGTTGGACCCACTCCAGAAATCTGGTTTTCAAGGAGAGAATTAAGCTGAACCAGTGACATTCTCAACTGCAGAAACACAAAAATACATGTATTTTTTGTGGATTTGAAGCAAGAATGAAATAAATCCATTGAACTTCAGTTTATTCACAAGTGGTTGAAATCCGTATCACATCACGATTTTTCCATTCAGAGGCAATTGGAATCCTGTTCTTGTGTTGGAGAGCAATGGGGGCACACTGCATATTTCTTTAGTCACACTGAGTAGCACCTCACCCACTGTCATCAACACTAAAATTTGGATCATTAGGATTATTTATATGTCTTAAGTTGGGTTCATGCATGAAGGTCATCCATGAATCAGGCTCTAACAGTGCAATAAAGGTCCAAAAATCATATAAATGTTAAACTATAACCACCTGACCTAAACCTGCTTTTGAAGGCAAACAGTTCCCATTCTCTATAATAAACATGGTGAAACTAAATAGGAAGGCTCTCCACAATGGGGTGTTTGTTCCCATTTACTGTGCAGCTGGATTAAGATAAAATACTTGTTGGATGCTGTAGCCCAGAGGAACACCTGCCCAGCATTCCACCACCCTTTAGTTCCTCCTTCTCCCATTTCTTTGTACTCTGTGGGATACTGAAAAGCTTGATTCATGCTTTCCTGTAGTGTTCATACATATTTTTCTTCAATAGAGGAACTAAAATGTGAATGGGTTGTGTGTCTTAAGACAGACTCAAAGCCAAGTTAACATTAGGTGTTATTTTAAAAACTCATAAAATTGACAAGTGGTGTGGCTGGATTAGTCGCAATAAAGACATTTTGTTAGCTCTGAATGCAGGCAGAAGTGATGGTTATGATTTCAGACTTACAACAGCAAATGGGTTCAGATGTCTCATCATTTGTGTGGAGTCAGAGAGCAGCAGTTTGTGCTGAGGCCCAACAGAGATGGAGAGGGAATGAGCCCTCAGCTCAGCTCTGGGGGTGTCAGAGAGTGATCCTTGGGAATGGGTGTGAGGGGAAAATAGAAAAAGATAAAACTCTCTTGAGACAACTTGCTGATGGTAAAGAAAAGCAAAAAAATACAATTAGGAGCAGGGAGCTCCTGGGAAAGCTCTCTGCTGCCAGGCTCCAAGCGTGTCAGTGCTTAATTTAACCCAAAAGAAGCAAGCAGTGACAACACCAAAACGTCGTGTTCCCTGTGGCATTCACCTGGGCTGTCCAGGTGAAATGTCATCATTTCCAGAAACTGGCTTTTTTCTCCAGCTGCATCTCAAGACCAGGGGCTCTGCCTGATGTTTTGCCTGACTGTTCTGCAGTTTGTGAAGCCCAGGGAGAGGAGAGCCCTTGCTTTTTGTGAAAGTAGAGGGGTGAAGGCACAATGCTGGCACAGCAGTCATCCACACTGAAGCAAGAAACATTCATTTCAAAATATTTGTGTTTCTTTTCAAATGAGGACCACAGACAAGTGGTGCTTTATGATGGACACGATCTCAGGTTTGGGTGCTCTTAGGGACAAGTTCAGAGCCACTCAAGTGGGGCAGAACACATTTTCATCAGACATTTTCCTTGTGTGAAGAACCCCCAGACAGCACAGCTTGGTCTATGCTGCATCACAGGCTTTCCTGCCTGTTTGGGGGAAAAGAAAGGACGTATCTCTGAGTTACCAGTCCCAGGAAAAGCCTGTCCCCAAAGAGGAGCCCTCAGGCTCAGAGAAGAGGCTCCCAGCTAAATGTGGCCTCCCAACTCACATTTGTCCTGCTCCCATAGGAGAAAGTTTTTCAAAATATGCATAAATTTGTCCCTCTGTAGTTGTAAAAACAGGAACTACAATAAATCCATAGCTCAGCCTGCTTCTGCAGTGCAGACTTTACAGGTGTGGGTGGAAAGGGCATTGCTCACAGAGCTGATGGGGTGAGCTGGGGGCAGAGGGGGAGCTCGGCTCTCTGGCCGTGCTGGAGAGCGTCCTGGCCCCTTTCCCAAGCCCCCTTTGGAGAAGGGAGCTCCATATCCCAGCCAGCCCCGGTGCTGCAGGACCCAGTGCTGCAGACCAGGCTCATGGGAGGGTTTGACTTCCAGCAGAACACACCCCAGTCCTCCTCCTACTGTTATCTCCAAGATAATTGTGCAAAACCACGTTGCTAACCTCATATTTTTCAGATTAATTTCAGTAGCATCAGCATATTGGCAATTCACTTAGCTAATTATTGAATGTGTTTGTTTTCTTTTAAAATATCCCCAGTAATAATTGTTGGCTCTCTTGTCATAAAAGATGCCAGAATCTATTTCAATTATTATTACTTTTAGAATGCAAATGACATTTTTAATATCCTCCTGAGTGCCTATTACCACAGGAAATTGCCACAGGAGTCCAGTATCATCCCTTCTGTAACTGATATTCATATTCTTCTCATTTCTCCCCTGGCCTCACCAAGCACTCCCAGAGCAGCAATCACACCTGACCAGGGAAATCATCCTGTCCTGTTTTACTGAGCTCCAAGGCAATGACAAGAGCAAGACTTTTCTGTAGGACAAAATTTCTGACCAATAGTAAAAAGTATTAGAAATAATCTTTAAGGTCCCGTCCAACCATTCTAGGATTCTATGATTCAGTGATTCTTTGCACGGGTCTGCTGTGCCAAGAACATGAGGCTCATGCCCCGAGTCCATCAGGAGGGTCACAGCTGCTCTGCAGAGTCCCCAGTGGCCAGGGTTTTTCCATGAATGCTGAGCTGGAGGAATCAATACTGAAAGGAAAAAGGAACTTGGGCCCTACTCCCACAAGGGCCTTTCATAAAGTTGCTGGGACAAATCCCCATTGCTCCACTGGTTTCTCCCAGCAACCACAGGGCTGGGTGAGTAGAGTAGAAAGTGCCCCCCAGTCTGAATCACATTAAAATCTAGGTCTAACAGGTGTTGGTACAGCCAGAGCATCATCTCAGAACAGCAACTAAAATCAGAATCCGCAACGAAATTAAGAATCAATACACAAAAATAACACACTAGAGAAAGGCATTGAAAAGATCCAATTTCAAATGCACCTTTTGGTACCTGCATCTGCCTCGGCAGCGCACAGGAGGCCGTCTGCTCTCACTTGGGCTGGAATGCTGTCTGTGAACTGAAGTGAAAAGAGTACAGCTCGATGCTCGTGTTACTGATATGCTGGTCATCCCAAATTTCTCACCTCACTGCCCAAATTGCTTTCTAAGGACCCAATCCAAAGCCTATGGAAATAAACAGGAGTTTTTCTATTATGTGCAGTGGATTTTGGATGGAGCCTGGCTTCTTGCAGGGCCAGTCACTGAAAAACATCAGTGTATAGGAATTGAGTCATGATTTTATAAACCGGATATTTTATGAATAATGTTCTCAGGCTGAGCCCCTAAAGCGCAGAAGAGATTGGTTTTATGCAGTTCTAATCATAAAGCCCAGTGTCTATAATCAGAGAAATGCTTTCTCCTTCCTCCACGCTGGGAAGGTCAGAGCTCCAGCACATCCCCTCCCTGCAGCACGAGCTCGTCCCAGCCTCTGTCTCCTGACCCACTCCTGATTTATTGCTCCTCTGCTGCCCAGGTTGCGCTCACAGTGGGCTGTCCCCAGGCTGGGACAGAGATCTGGGAGGATAAATGCTGAGGGTCCCAGATGTCTGCTCCACATCCAGCCCTTCTGCAGAGGTGAGTGGTGTTCCCATCCCCCTGAGCTGCTCCAGCCACCCCTGCAGCGCACGGATCACAGGTGACACTGCACACACAGCACTGCTCTGACTCACTGTGGAAATAACAGATGTTTTATCCACTATCCACCAGCGTTTTCCTTAGCCTGATTCTCAAGCACAGCCCTGCTTGCAGAGTCCATGGCCAGCTGCTGCACTTCAGAAAGAGCCAAACCTCTGCAAGTTGAGCTCAGTAATTAAACATGAGATGGCATTAAAAAGAAAGACTTTAAGTGAAGCTGGCCCAGATTCAGCATCAGGATGTGGATTTAAAGCACAAGACCAAATCCTGTGCCCTACATGGCCTTGCAGCTATTGAGATACATCTCTGAGTTCCTGCTGAGGCACCCAGCTTTCTACTGAAACTCTGTCACACCCTCCTCTTCGGAGATCTGCTTTGAACCTGGGGATGCCTCTGACCATAACTCTTGCAGCTGCACGTGTGCGAGCCTGGCTGAGCCAGGCTGGGGCAGTCTGAAGGAGCTGCATCAACGCTCACAAGCAGCTCCTCTGCTCCCTCAGGGACTCACATGCCTCTGGCAGTCGGAATTAGTTGTGCAGAGAAAAAGCTGCCAGGACTCTGTCCCTGGGACAGATTGGCAGACTTCTATCATGTAATCAGCTTTGCAGATGGCAATCTGAGCTCCTCTCCCTTCTCTCCCTGCTCTCCTACGAAACCAAGCTCACACAGCACTTGCTGGCAGTAACAGGGATGTGTCTGAAGCCCAAAGTTATGCTCACATGAAATCAAAGCCACTGCTCCCAGGTGAATTGGCTTCCATGATCTCCTTGTTGGCATCACTAAGTGTAAGACTGCACCTGCCTGAGCAACGCTTCAGCAGCTTCCTGAAGAGGAAGACCTAATGCTGCAGCCCGGGGGATGGCTCTTACTGGCCACACCAGGGACTGGGGAAGGAGCAGAAGGAACATTGCTGTGTTCCATTCCCTCCCTTCTTCAAAATCTTTCATTTTCTTATTTGTCCCCTCTTCTTACCCCAGAGACCATTCCTGGGTGTTTGTTGCTGCCTTTCCTCTTCCTGTAACTATTCCCATCCACATGGCAGAGAGGTTGTATTGCATATCCTTTCCTAACTCCAGGGCTCAGAGCAGGGACTTTTTCACACAGAGTGACTTCCAGAAAAATCTGGCACTCGGCATCTCTGGGTCACATCCTTGCCTGCACTGCCCTCAGCAAACCCAGACACAGCAAAGAGCTCTTCCCCTCTGTGCCATCCTCCTGCAGAACACCCCACATGCTCTCTCACCTCTAACATCTCAATTACAGTTGCTGTAGAGTGCTTGAGGCATAAAATCCTTAAGGCTGGAAATTACCTCCAAGATCATCACGGCCAACCAAAACATTTCCTGGTGGGAAATGGCTGTGACTGCCTTTGGCTCACGTTGTCACTGCTTCAGACCCAAGCTCATTTCTGCTCCCCTCCCAGAGACCGCAGGGAGGAGGCAAACACACCACCTGCCGTGGGTAGTTCTGGAGAATTTATTCTGCCCACAGCTGCTCCAGTTTATTCCTCACGAATGCTCTTGCTGCCTGTCCTCTCCTCAGACAGCAGCTCCAGGCACTGGAGCCACAGCCAGTGCTGTGCCCCACAGGATGGCAGGTGAGGAGCACCCAGCCCCCCTGACCCACCAAACCCCTGCTCCAGGGCCTTTGCCAGTGTCACAGCCCTTTGAAAAGCACGTTACTTCATCTCTCCCCTAAAGCTGCAGCTCAGGGGTGGATGGCACTGTCCTGACAGATGTGCCTCACCTCCGCTGGCACAGCCCCCTCTTATGAGACAGTGCTGGGGACAGAGCAGTGCCGTGGTGGGAAGGTAATTGGAATACCATGGCTCTGTCAGCTCAGCCTCCTGACAGCCCCCCCGGGCCTCCTGCAAGAGCAGCCCACGCTCTGGGCTGGGCACAGGCAGCACAGAGCCCAAGCCTGCTCCCCAGGCATCCCTGCCTCCCTCTCACAAAGAGTTTCTTGTCATACCGACACATAACACCAGCTGAAGTAACCTGGTATGAAAACTGGTATGATGAAAGATGTTTCATGAAAAAACTTCCATAGCATTGAAAAGTGTGAGAGTTAATTTGCAACTGTGCCTGTGCAAGAGGTGATAAAACAGTTAAGTGAGGAAATAATAAAGATATTACTGTCCTCTCTCAAGGATCTCCTGTCTCTAACTTAATAGTTTTAAGCTTTTTAAAGCATTTGCCAGCACAGTTTTCTCACTTTAGCTGGGCACAGCTTGTGACCTTCATCTGAGTCGTGTCAAATCACAAGGCCTGTGAGTGTACGAATAAAACCTGCTTTGCCTCAGCCTTTCGGGCCCTGGGTGCTAAAGCAGCCTCGGCTCAGGGGCAGGCAGGGCGGGGCAGGGCAGGAGGGACCTGCACCTGCCCTGGTGTTTCAGGTCCCACCTGGGCTGGAACTGCTTCCTGCCCGGCCAAGAGGAAGAGGCTGTCCTGGCCTGGGGCGGTCACCAAGCACCCACAGCCCCCCGGGGGTCCCCACGGCTGCCCCACACGTCGGGCTGGGGGCTGCTTGGCGCAGGATTTGGCAATAATCCTGGTCTCTAGGAGCAGCCTGGGCAGCATCCAACCAGGCTGGTTCATCCACGGACACAGGGAAAAGCTGTCACAATGTAAAAAGGAGCAGGTGAGATCAGGAAGGCAAGAAGAGAAATCTCACCCACAAAAAACCCAAGTAAATGGCAGGAGCATCAATAAATCCCTCATTATTCCTATTCAAATAGGACCCAGCCCCGCTGGGTTGTGCAGCTGATTGCACTGACTGAGATCAGAGACACAGACAAGGAAACAGAAAAGGGCTTTTTTACATCTTCACCTTCATTAGGCAAGACAAGGAGCTCCAAATGTAGGTGTTCCTCCACGGGACTGTGCAGATCCGTGACATTCTCCTCATGTTCTGCCTTGACTCAGCAGTTTGACCAATTCCAGTATTTTACCTTCCCACAGGAACCTGCTGAGACAGACTCCGCACTCCTCCTCACACCTGAGATCCTCACGTGTGCCCAGTGGGCCTGCCTGAAGGGGTTTCCCTACAAAGGCTGAAGAAGTGGGAACTTTGGAAATACTCACTTTGGATTCTTATTGCTGGGATAACCCTATGGCAGCAGCATCCTGTTCCCAGGGCTATCAGGAACCTCTGTGCAAGGAGCCAAGCCTCAGCCCACCCCACAGGAACCAGAGAGGGGTCTGGTGAATTTGGGGAGCAGGATTCCAGCATCCTTCGTGCTTGCAGTGTCTGCCATTCTCCATGGTCCTGGCAGAGAGATTGGAACAGCCAAAATTCCTGGCAAGCCCTAAATTGTCCCTTTCCCTGGGAAATGGGAGCCTGTGTGCCAGAGTCGGAGCCGTGCCATTCGTTACCCCCTCCTTGTGCTGCTAACTGTGAATAAGCAGCAACACTTTGATAAAGTTTGCAAAAGCATAATTAGTCCTGCAGGCACAATATTTTCCCATTTCAAATGCTGCTTCCCCAGCTGTACTTTGCAGATTTATGATTTCAAAAGCAGCTGATCGCAGCCTCTACTGCAGCTCAAGATTTGAGAGGTTTGGGCTTAATGACATTCAAAACCTTATTAAAATACAAGCAGAGAGAGATGCAGTACATGATCCTCCATTTCCTTTGTTATGTGCATCTGTCACAATCTAAAGATGTGAGGGCAAAAAAAAATATAATACAAACACAGGCTTTATCAGGAATTCTGCTGGGATTCCATAGCACGTAATCTTTTCTTCATACAGTCCTTTATTTCTGTAATGAGATGAGATGAGATGAGATGAGATGAGATGGAGAGGAGAGGAGAGGAGAGGAGACACAGCTCAGTGCCACAAGGGTAGGAACTCCCTGGAAGCCGGAGCTTTTGTGGCTGTGATGTCAGATATAATCAACCTCCTCTTGCAGACACAGACTGCCACAGTGGACTAGTTTTCAAACAGATCCAATATTTTGCTGCTTAGCTTGACTTTTAGGTTTATTTCCCAACTGACTTGCTTGTAACAGCTTCCCTTGTAGTCAGATTCCTGGGCTTCAGGAGCAGGGCCGGCTCTGCTCAGCCTGTGCTGAAACAGTGAGCAAGTTTTTATTTACTTTGTTCCCTTAAAATGTCAAGATTTAATACAGCTTCAACCTTAGCTCAGCTGCTGCAGTGCAAGAGTTCCTGCACTGTTTCAGGGTCCAAAGAAGCTTCTTCCAAAGCTGAAATGCAGCGTTTTCCCAAGGATGTAGGATGGACTTGACTTTGGACTAATTTATAATGTGTACTGGAAGATACTTCGTTTTGATTTTACATCAGATTTATAGTTTCTTATCTCAGTTGCATCTGAACAGACATTTCTATGTACACTCACCAGCTTCTTTTGACACAGTTACTGCGGGCTGGGTTATGTAATTCCCTGTGTTTCATAGTGGGGATTCTCTGCGTGTTCCAAACTCCAAGTGTTGGATTTGGCTGTGCCCAGTGGTTATTTTAATTCAAACGGTGACAATTGCCCCTGGCTCATCCCTGGGCCTGGCAAGTTGCTGCTTCCCAGAGCAAACTCTGGAATGTGGTGCTTGCAGTCCTGACCAGATCCATCTCTCATGCCAGCTGATGGGAGCAGCAATTTCCTTTGCAAACCATGGAAACCTGCGGCTGTGCGGTTGTGGCAGGCGCGGGGCAGCGGCTGCGGGGCTCGGACAGATGGGGATGCACATCTGCACGGCAGACGGACGGGGGAAGCAGGCAAAGCTCGTGGTTAGGAAAGCGGTGATGAGCAGAGAGGGAAGAGACAGAGGAGGGGAATGTTCAAACCAAAAGAAGATTGGAGAAAGCAGAAACCTGGACAGATTTTACATTAAACCCATGCTCCTCTCCTCCAGTTGGCAGCCATCTTTTTCTAAATTATAAAATAAAACAACACGATAAAATATAATAGATGTGGGATGTGATGGTGCCACACCACCTAATGCCTTTTATTTTTCTTTTTCCGTGACCTCTGGGATGGTCTGGAAGTGTAGGAGCATCTCTAACAGCCCCTTGATATGGAAATTCCTTCCTGGGAGCGCCGGGAGATAAAGAACCTTCCCCCAGACACAACAAAGGAATGGGCTTTCTCCGGGGCAATTGAAAAGCGATTTCTCGGCGATTAGGCGGAATCCTCCTCTGATATGTTTGCTAAACTGACAGAAGAATCTGGTGCTGCTTTCTGTAGATCAAACACTTCCTAAAGCAAAACAACCGAAAAATAACCAAACATTTTAAAAAGGAAAGTAACTAAACATTGTAAAAGGCAAAAACAACAATGAGCAAAAGCAACAAACACTTCGATCAGGAAAACTAAACATTTCCGGGGAGAGGGAGGTCTGGCAGCTGCCTTCCCACACTGTGCGTGGAGATTTAGCACCGCAGAGGAGCTGGACGTTAATTTTTATGAAAATTACTTTGTAAGTGGCAGCTTATTGAGATATTTATTGGCAGCAATTATTCAAATGAAGGAATAAAGCCAATAAATTTGGTTCTTCAGGAAATTAGTGCTGATTTGCAGCATGAACAAACACAAATACCCTGTCTCCTCCTGCGCTCAGCGAGGACACAGAGCCGGTCCTGCCGCACAGCGGCTGCTCCAGGAGGGACCCCAGGGAATGGATGTGCCCCATTCCTGGCAGTGATTCCCACCTCAGCCATAAACAGCGTGGAAGGATCTGAACGCCTTCGCTTTGCAGGCACCTAAGGAGCTTAGAGGAAATTAAAGTATACAATAGATAAATGAATTATAAAGAAGGAAATATTCGAGGATCTTTCCTCTGTTATGCTCCGTAGTGACTTTAATTCCTCTCCAAAGGCAAGAGGCTCGGCGTGATCCCGGTAAATCACAGCGGAGCCTTTGCGAGGAGCGCCAGCGGGGCAGGGCTAGCCCGGACTGTCCTGGTTCGGCCCGGACTGTCCTGGCTCGGCCCGGGCGGTCCCGGCTCGGCCCGGGCTGTCCCGAGACAGCCCCGCAGCTCCAGCCATGGAGAAAGGCACGGAGCCAGGGCTGCTCCTCCTCCGCCCTCCAGCCCATGGCCCCTCATCTCCTCCGCGCTCAAGGCCATCTTCTAATCGTGCACACAAGGGAAATGCGACATCTGAAAGGACAGGGCTGAAGAGAAACATGCAGGAGGAAAGGTCCTGAATCTGTTAAATATTCTCTTTCGAAATGAACAGATGCCAGGGCTTCTAGGCAGGAGAATGTGTGTTACAGGAGTGAATACGTGTTATAGGAATATCAGAGGTATTGGGTACCTTACTTGATATTAAAAATTAAAGGCTTTCAGCCTGAGCACCCCGGGCCCAGGCGTGGGCTGCCCGCGGTGTGCAGCAAAGCATGGCCTCGGGTGACAGACTGATAGGAGCAGGAAGTCCTTACTGTAGATTTTCATCTGGAAATTTATTCCTCAGTAAATGGTAAGTAAAGATTTTGACTTCGGACTCATCAGTCTGTGATGATCAGCAGCCTTAATCAGGAAGATAAATTTCTGAGCATGTCAGAACATTTATGGAGAAGAATTGAAGAATTAAAAAGCACACAGTGATTCCTTAGGCGCTCAGGCTGAAGTCCAAGCCACTATCACAGCTGTAAGATTTAGTTTCATTTCAGTTTCAATTATAAGATTTTATTCTTGCTATTAATTTACACTGTCATCTGAAATCTGAAGATTTGACATAGTAAGACTCAATTATGGTGGGAACTAAAAATTTCTCCAGCATTTTCTGTGTACAGTAAGGGGCATGATTTTAGAATTAAACAGTGGAAATAATAGCAAATATTATTCAAAGATGTAGAACTGTGGCTTTGTATAAAAATGTAATGATCTTGGTTTAGATTAACTCCCACTTGCATTGCTAACTATTTTCTCTCATCTTCAAATCCTTTTTTTGTTGCTGAAATGGATTTACCCCTGCTGAGGTGTCAGGTTCGTGCCCACCTTGCTGCTCCTCTCTCCTCCCTCATGCATGGTTTCTAGCTACAGCCTCAGCTCTGGGGACATCCCAGTCACTTGCAGGAGTCTGAATTTTGTGCTCCCTTCCCTTAGGAGCCAACAAACGAGAGCAGAAGTCAGAGAGCAGAGCTGAAGTGCAGCCGTAAAGGAGCAGCGACTCCAGACTCAGCTTCCTGCAGGACGTGGGGAGCAGAGATCAACATTTCCCTCTGTGCCCCAACCACCAGCAAAACCTCCTGCAGCCAGCACGGGGAGCAGCCTCTGGGTGCTGCCTCACAAGGGCACGTCCCTGCCAGCCAGGCAGCCCCAGGATGGAGATGCTGGATGGGGATGGAAGCACAAACCATGGGCCCTCAGCAGAGCTGTGCTGGGAGCCCCTGACCAGGCTGCAGCAGGCTGGGCACAGGGAATGGGATGCAGATCCACTCTGGAACAATGGCTGGGCACAGGGAATGGCACAGAGATCCACTCTGGAACAATGGCTGGGCACAGGGAATGGGATGCAGATCCACTCTGGAACAATGGCTGGGCACAGGGAATGGCACAGAGATCCACTCTGGAACAATGGCTGGGCACAGGGAATGGGATGCAGATCCACTCTGGAACAATGGCTGGGCACAGGGAATGGCACAGAGATCCACTCTGGAACAATGGCTGGGCACAGGGAATGGGATGCAGATCCACTCTGGAACAATGGCTGGGCACAGGGAATGGCACAGAGATCCACTCTGGAACAATGGCTGGGCACAGGGAATGGGATGCAGATCCACTCTGGAACAATGGCTGGGCACAGGGAATGGCACAGAGATCCACTCTGGAACAATGGCTGGGCACAGGGAATGGGATGCAGATCCACTCTGGAACAATGGCTGGGCACAGGGAATGGCACAGAGATCCACTCTGGAACAATGGCTGGGCACAGGGAATGGGATGCAGATCCACTCTGGAACAATGGCTGGGCACAGGGAATGGCACAGAGATCCACTCTGGAACAATGGCTGGGCACAGGGAATGGGATGCAGATCCACTCTGGAACAATGGCTGGGCACAGGGAATGGCACAGAGATCCACTCTGGAACAATGGCTGGGCACAGGGAATGGCACAGAGATCCACTCTGGAATGCTGGCTGGGCACAAGGAATGGCACAGAGATCCACTCTGGAATGCTGGCTGGGCACAAGGAATGGCACAGAGATCCACTCTGGAATTCTGGCTGTGCCCACCATGCTCAGCAGCAGGATGCACTCCCTGCAATCTCACAGAGCAGTTCACCCTGTGAGCAGAAATTACTGTTGATACTCTTGAAGGGAGCATGAATAGACTGATTTCATTCTTGGGTGGCAGATCCCAGGGCAGTGCTGGAATGCTGAAATGCAGGGCCCAGCCGTGGAGCAGGAATGCCAGGAGCGGGGTGTGGAGCAAGGCCAGGCAGAGGGAGGGCCCAGCAGCAGGTACTGCCTCGAGCCTGGATTACAACAAAGTCATCAGTTCTGTGTTCAAGCCCCTGGAGACTTGATCCTCACAACAGCACAAATAAATTGGGTGCCTGATACACAAACACTCCTGAAAATTTTATCTTTACATGGCAACCAACTTATTATATTTACATGAACATCTGCTGCAGGTTCACTAAAATCTTTAAAACAGATGGACATGAAGAAAGAGCTGGTAATTAACAAAGCTATATGTTGATTAATTCAGCATGTGGTTAATTTTAATGATTACTGATCTTTATTGGGGTCCATAAGACTTCTCAGAACAGAACCCACTTCAGCTGAGGTGTGGGTTAGGGGCAGAGCTGCAGCCACAGGTGCTGGGTGTGCTGCAGTGCTGGGCAGCCCTGATGCTCCTGCACAGCATCTCTGGGCTCTGTGCCTGGCCCTGCTTCCAGCAAAACTGCCTGCAGCAAGGAATCGTGGCCTCACAGCCAGGCTGCTGCGAGCATCCTCTGTGGCTTGCACATAAAACTCGACAGGATTACAGTTCCTTTCCAAGCAGAGCACCCCATAAATGCCAGGCACGGGGATCCAATGCCTCAGCACATGGAAGGCAGGATCATCTCCATAGCTCCCACCTCTCTGCCACGAGACACCCCTGAGGGGCTGAAATCATGGCACTGCCATTGCTGGCAGCAGTCCTGGACTGATCCACACAGGTACTGAATTAAAGAGCATTGTCCTTTGCAAGCTTTGAAAAATTAACAACTCTTAATTCTTCGAAACAAGCCTGTGCACCCCACCACTGCCTTTCACTGCAGCAACACCCAGGCATTTGTGTGTGAAGTTTGCCCCTGCAAAAGTCTGTGGGAACACAACAGGATTTCACAGAACATTAAATCCTATCGTTTTATCAAAGAGGAAACACAGAAAACCAGCCTAATCTCTTAGCAAGTAGACAACTCTGATTAAAAGGAAAAGGACTTGAAGAAACCTCTAAAATACTAAACTGAGCCATCACACATAAGAAATTCTGCCATATGCTGCCACATCACTTCGCTGGCATTCGGCAGTCACAGGGATCAACAAAACATTGTCAGGAATTATTTCAGTTAGCAGGATCATACTGCAGAGATTAGATTAATTAAACAGTAAATCCCGTGCATGGATCAAAAGCACCCAAGACAGAGAAGGAAAGGGAGTGGGAGCCAGGAAGTGATGCCGGGAACATTTGCAAAGGTTCCAGCACCCAGCAAGGCGGGCAAGGCTCGGGGCTGAAACAAGGACATAAATAAAGGGAAGAGGCACAGTCCCAGCTAACTCTAACCTCAGCTCTGACTCAGGCACCAAAGCCCCAGCCTGGAGCAGGGCTCCCAGCACTCACTGTGCCCAGTCCATGCCACGGGACCCACAGGGACTGACCCCACAGCACTCATGGGACCCACAGCACCCATGGGATCCACAGGGACCGACCCCACAGCACCCACAGGGACCGACCCCACAGCACCCACAGGGACTGACCCCACAGCACTCATGGGACCCACAGGGACTGACCCCACAGCACCCACGAGACCCACAGCACCCATGGGATCCACAGGGACCGACCCCACAGCACCCACAGGGACCGACCCCACAGCAGCCACAGGGACTGACCCCACAGCACCCACGAGACCCACAGCACCCATGGGATCCACAGGGACCAACCCCACAGCAGCCACAGCAGCCACAGGCACCCATGCTGGGGGCGAGGGCCCAGTGGCACAGGGGATTCCATCCCACACCTTCCTCCCCTGGTAAGCTCCATCCAAGCTCCCCATCCTTCACAATACACTTCAAAACGGGTTTTAAAACAGGCTTTGTACAAGTGCACTTTAAAATTCAAGGGAGGACGTGCATTGCAGCTCACCTTGCACAGCAGCCTCCTGGCACTCAAAAGGAAGTGACACCACTTTAATGACAATCAGAAGTAACATCTCTTTGGGGAATTAGCAAACCAGCAAAGAAAAATCATACCAGTATCATCAGAGGAAGTACTCTGTGGACACAGACACCCAAAAAACCTCCAGAATAAACCTGTAGAACTCATTGCCAGTGGATATTGCCGAGAGCAAATATTTAACAGGATTCAGAAAAACATGGATATGTAGATCAGTGCCAAAGTGAAACTTATTTCAGCTGGGTTTTATGGAAGAGGATATAAACCCCTCTGCAGTAGCACAGAAACACACTAAGAGTTTTTCTTGTGGATAAAGCTCTCCATGATGATCCATTTCTGTGTATTCCTGTGTCTCCTGAAGCATCTGAGCCTGGCAAATTAGAGAAGGGAGAATAACAAAAGGGATGGATTGTCAGTCTGATCTCCTGTATCACCCTCTAAACTTCTGAGTAATAAGATGAGACTTAATGGGGTAAAATGAAACCTATGAAGCAAGGGGGAAAAGCACATATTGGACAGGAAATGGAAACCTAGAAAAGCAGTAAAGCTGAAGACCTTGGGGCTGCGTTGGATAGTAAATTAGACATGAAAATGCAATAGAATTTGGCAGTCCAAAAGGTCAATGCAATTTGGAACTGGATGTGCCAAAACTCCCATCACTGAGCGGGGATAGAGCCTATTACCCAGTTTTAGATTCAAGCAGCTTGAATAAGTCGCAAATAAATATCCAAACATTTGGATGCCTAACCAAATCAAGCCTCAAAATCCTTTTGGATTTTCTCTTTGATTTCTAACATCTTTATGTTTGGCCTCTTTTCTGAGAATTCAATCTGTTGTTAAAGTGAATCTTTCACGATAAGCATCTGCAGTTGCCAAGAGACTGTTGTGTTAAGCCGGAGGATGACTTAGCATCTCGTAAACTGGGATTTTGGAATTAGGAAAAATTGCTTTGCTCTTAGCAGCAGATACATTTCAATGCCTAAGGAACAGCCATGGCTTCCCAGAACTTTTGATTCAGTTATTCCCCCACAAACCACCGCTATTTTCCTTAAACAACACTTTTTTTCTGAGGCCCATTACCCTGCAGCTGGGAAATACATACCAATAAATAGAGAAAAGCCTCTAAACAGACATAAAATAGTCCTTTCCTTTCCAAACACCCTGCAGCATCCTCCCCATCACCAGAGCTCCACTCACTGCCACTCATGGCTCCAGAACAGGGTGATAGCTCTGCCAGAGAGCACAGCTCATCCTGGGAACTCAGGACCTGGCAGGCTGCATGAGGACTTCAGCTTCAGCTGACTCTAGAAAGAAGTCTTACTGTATAAATGCCAACTGTATTTAAATACTATGGTGTGGTGAACAGTAAGAATTATTTTGTCTTTGAATATGTACTTGCTGTAATCCTTTTATAACCAAAATTGCATCTTTCAACTGCTCATTGTTGCTTGATGTAACTAAAGCTTCCCTGTCAAGGAAGTTAAAATCACTTCAGCCTCAACACTCACTCACAATTTTCTTTGAAGAAGGTGGAAATTTATACAGTTTGACCTTATGATTGAACAGAGCAGGTTTATCCAAGCTGCCTGCCAAGCTCGACATGTTTACTTTGGGTGCTCTATAGTTGCATTAGAAATATTTATTGTAAGTACCAAAAGCTTGGGAAGCTTTGGAATGACTGTTGTTGAGATAAATCCAGGGCTAAAACCTGGGCATCTTTTTGAGAGTGGCCTCAATCCGGGAGGAAGGGAGTTCCCACCATTTCCCTCGGAGGCTGCAGAATCACATTTTCCTAGGCACTTCACTTCCCAGCTAAGCAGCTGACACAGCCACTCAGAAGATGTGATCATCTCTAACAAGCATATTTTCTAACACAAAGGGGAAACATTAGAAGTAAAATGTACTGAAGACATCATTCAGAATATCCGAGTCAGACAGGGACAGAAATGGAGCCTGCACTTGGGAAGCAAGGCTGAGCAAGCCACGCCTGGCAGCAGGGCCAGCTCTCTCCTGGCATCTCCCAGTGCCAGCAATGGGGTGGGGTCTCCCCCGTGCCCAGCCTGAGCAGGTGAGGCTCTCTTCCCAAGGTGCCTCAGAGCCTCCTTGCTGGTGGCACGGCCACTGCGCCCACCTCCTCTCATCCCTGTTCAAACAAACTCACCCTTACTTCTCACCGCTCAAACTCTTCTCCTTTTCCTGGCTCCAGAGGGCTCCTGGTGCTGGCCCAGCTGCAGAGCCTTCCCCTGCTGCTGCTGCAGGAGAACAAAGGGGTTCTAAGGCACCAAATTTTTCTGGGTTGCTTTCCATGCCAGAGCTCCTTTGCTGAGTATCAACTGTGCTTTGTGACAGCAGCGCCTGCTCTTGACTTCTATTCCCCAGCACTTCATCTTCCAACCACGCCAATCACATCCTCCTGATCACATTCAAGAGATTCCTGAGATACATACACATATCATTTTCTCTCCAAGAGTTCTGATGGCTTTTCCAGTTAATTAAAATAGAACTTCAAAGGGTTTTTGTAATAGATTATAATATCTTTGGTTTCATGACATCTGTTAAAATTTACAACCAAAGATGTCATTTTTGGTGAAAAACATGTTCTTTTACACCCAGCCCATTTATTTGTGTATTTATTTAGTGACAGAGCATCTCATTTATAAGAAACATGCAAAAGCAATCATTAATCATACTTCTGTCACAAAGCAGCATCCCCAGCAGTTCACTGAAAACCCACAGACAAGCTGCTCGGGTGTGGGTGTTTCGAGAAAGGCAAGGAGCCTTGCCAAGAGAGCTGATGGAGGCACCTCCATGTTTCAGTGTCTAGCAGGGAGGAAACAAAGAGGAAAACAAAGAACTGGCAGAGTAGACTCTGGAGTTTTCTGGGAAAGATGCAGCTCCACAGATGGGAAAGAAAAGTAAAACAAGGGCAGGCAGTGAGCCCAGGATTCTCAGTGAACCATTGGGTATTGGAACCATTCAGGATAAACCCACCAGTGGTTTTCTATCACTACACATCTCACAGGCTGTATCCCAGCAGCACCTCTATGCATTCCTCCTCACGATGGAAACAAGTGCTCCAGCCACAGCCAGCCTTGTCTGAGTGACCCTGTGCTCGAGGCCATGCAGATTTTAATACACAGGTATTGCCCATCCCCTCCTGCCCCCCGTGCCCCTGCCTGGACCGTGTGTGTGCCCAGGGTGCAGCTGTGCAATCTGTACAAGCTTCATTTCAGTACATCAGCTTGTCAGAGCCCTCTCTGTGTGCATCAGTGCCTCAAAGAACAACGTCACCTCCTCTGGGTGCTGCAGAGCTCTCAGGGCTGGTTCCTCCCATGGCCCCCAGCCCTGCAGGGAGGGCAGGCACAGGCCAGGCACAGGTGGGCACACACAGCCCTGGGGGCTTGCTCTGCCAGGACCAACCTGCTGGGCACTGCTGGGCACTGCTGGGCACTGCTGGGATCAGCCCCACTATCAGCCCCACTTCCAGAGCAATCTACTGCTGATCCAGTCCTATGTTTTGGACTGTTCTCTGCACACCAATCCCACTCTCCCTGGGTCCTGCTTCTCTGTGCCCAGCTCTGGAGAGTGTGAGCCTGCTTCTCACCTGGGCTGGGGACAAACACTCTCAGGTGCCACCCTGCAGGCAACCCCTGCAAGGGACAGGCATGAAGGTCATTATGCAGCCAAGTGATTACTAGACTAATGTCTTCCCTTAGCATTCCACTATGCTTTAAAGAATATACTCCACGTTCAACATGAACCAGAGGGTTTGCAGCTCAGCTGATGAAACTCATCCTCAAAAATCAATGAAAGATGAAAAGCCCCGTGTCCATTACCAGAAGGCTGAGAGGCAGGAAGTCACCTTCACAGAAACAGGGGTACGAGCCCATAATGTGCCACTCTCTGTCTGCTGTGTATAAAGTGTTAACCCACAGCTTTGTGTCTGCACTGTGCTGCAAACTAGAAACTGTCCCTGTCAGTCCTTGATTTAAAGATAAAAAAGCACAACTATATCCAAACCCTGCATTACTCTGATGCTCTTCTTAAATGCTGCCTCTGCATTTTAGAGACTATAGACTCCAAAACAAAACCCAGCTGCCTTACAGAGCCGTGCAGAGGGCCGGGTGCCTGAGCAGCACAACACAGACTGGGTGGCAGCTTCACCAGATCCTGCTTCTAAAATGTGGCCAACAGCAGCAACTGCTTCCAACACCATTGGGACTGTGAGGGAAGACCCCAGAGTGGTGAGGAGCAATCCAAACCTTAGCAGTGGATGGCTATCTCAGGTGACAGCCTTTTTCTCTAGGTAGGGACTTCTTGGTCAGTGCAGGGGAACAATCCAGAGTAGGCTGAAAAAAAATACTATTCCTGGTGGGTTTTGTAGAAAACACTGCAGCAGGATTGCCAAAGGAGCTGGTGTCAAAGGACAACAGCAAAGTCACCTGTGAGAGCCGTGGGCTGGAGTGAATCATCATTACTGGGGCATGGCAGACCTTGGCCAAGGCTGTCTGAGGCTGCGTGGAAGAAGAGGAGCCCCAGCCATCTTCCTGCCCCAGGTCTAACACTGCTTTCAGCCACAGAACACAGGTCACAGCATGTGCAGCTGCAACTGTCACTATTTCCTACAAAAAGCTAAAGGTAGCAGCTGTGTTACAAGTGAACCTCCAAAAGGCAGTAAAGATTTGTGTTAGAGCTGTAAATATGTCCCAAACCTCCCATTTAAATGAGCTGCTTTCAACCTCTCACACTTTGGCTTCTGAACTTTTGTGCTTTTTAGTTATGTATCCATGAGAAAACAGCAAAGGCCATCCTAAAAAAAAAATTAACTGAAAATCGGTTGGATCTCTGCTATTCTGAAGTACAAATATAGACAGTGCCAGATTGCCTCGGCTACCTACACCACCTCCATGCATCACAAAGCTCAGATGGCCTTAAACTAGCCAGATCTAGCTGAAAAACGTTATGAAAGCATAATTCTACTTTAGCTATTTTTCACTAAAGTGGCAGGGATATTCACAGCCTCAAAGCCTTTGAGCTAATTGTAGATAAGGGACTCTGTGAGTGAGGACACGGAATGATTTGATCAGGAACTTCCCCTGACTATCTCTCCATGCTCCTCCACACACTGCTGCAAATGCCAGATATGCCCAGGAGCACTGAGCCGTAGCAGTGCTCTGGAATCTCTCTGGTACTCCCCTGGGAAGTGAATTGCAACATCCTTTGAAGTAAAACCCTCTTGCAGGAATAAAGCCAGCTCCAAAGAAGCAGGATGGGGGTGCTGAGTTCCTTCAGTGGGGCATATCTTCACGTGACATCAGCATGGGCACAAAATCAATACCTCAGCACCTGGAAGCATGCTGGGAACAGACACTGCTGAGCGTGGCAGAGGATCAGTGCCACAGCAGGCACCGGGTCACAGCGACCTCAAACTCGCCAGTGCTGTCACGGGGGTGGCGAGCGTCCCAGCTCTCCTCTGTCTCCATCAGCCAGTGGCACAAGGATGCCCAAACAGCCCAACCTTCCTGCAATCCTTACAAAACTCGCTCCTGTTTGAGCTGCCAAGTGGCACTGGGAGTTTGGTTTTTGGGCTGTGGTGGTGCTGGGTTATGGATGCATGGATGACCTCAAAGGTGTTTTCCAGCACTGATGATCCTGTGATTTCACGTGACCCAGCACGTTCAAAGGCCAGAGAAACAGCCATGGCCACGACCAGTGACCATGTGGCCTGCTTCAGTCCCGTGTTCTTCATACAATGCCCAGTGACCTTCACTCGTTACCAGAGTAAGGATTTAAGTGGTGCTCCAACTTTTGAGAAGGTATTTGTTGCTTCCTCCCTCCCTCATCTGTAATGCACAGAGCCAGAGCCCTTCCCCACAGAACCTGCTTACAGCTTTCCCAAAGCACCTCTGCAGCAACCAAACCGACTCTTGGAACAATGAGAATCTCCTGGCTGGGGCCAGGAGACCTTTCTTAGGCAGTGCTGGAAAGCGCTGAAATCACAACAGCCTCTGCTGCTCACCCCATTGCAAGTTACTTTATTTTACAATTCGCCCCTAAACATCCAACCTGAAGAAAAGATGCTGCAAATTATGGGCTCTCATTCAACCATCCTGTAGAATTTGCTTTTATCACACCTACCCAGGGCAGTTCCTGTGTCCCTAAAATGCAGAAGGGGGTCACTGAGGTGAGATGCCCCGGTGCAGATTCTCATTGAACACAGGTGGCAGATGCAGTGACCCACAAATGCCCCAGCACGAGGTTTGTGGGACACTCTCACCTTGCCCCTCTGCAGGCTGGGAGCCGCTCATGCCACGGTGTCCTGCGGGATCAGATCAGCGTTTCGGCTGTCTAGGGCAAAATATATCGGAATCAAAGGGCATCTGAAGCAACAATGTCAAATACGCCAAGGCAGGCAGGAGCCAGAGCTAACAGCTGAGGACTTCCTGACTTTTTAAGCTGTTCAATTGAACATTTAAAAGGTTTAGTCTCCTCTCAGGTCTCGAAAGCACCCCGGGGCAGGCTTAAGTAACTGCGCCATTAGGCAGCGAGCTGCAAATTGCCTATTAAGTCTGACTGAAACTGTAAAATTGCTTTTCACAATGCAAATTAATGTAAATAAGAACAATTGGTTACACATATCACAGACTATCAGATTGACGACAGATGATGCATACTGGTTTTCCCCCCTGAATTAGCATTGCTTTAAAGTTAAATTTAGTGCGTGTTTAAGAGGTCTGGATGTTCCTATGACAAATTCCACCAGCGCATTACGAATGCACATCGGGATGTATAGCCTCCATTACGTGAAATATAAACCTCCTCTTAGGCCAGGCAGTGATACTCGCTTTCAAGCCTAATAGAAACACCACAAAGCAAAGCCATTTGCTCAGCAGCACAGTCAGTCACATCTTAACCTCACTCAGAAGAGCGAGACCATGAATTTGTTATGAAGCCTTTAGGATGGAGGGAGCAAATCTGTGCATTTCAGAACCATCCACGGATGATCAAAGCCCCATCTGGAGCCCCTGGGCCCCAGTCAGTCACCGGTGGCAGCAGCTGTGTGCCACAGCTCTCACCAGCATCGCTGGAAGCACTGCCTGGGCATTGCATTTGCAGATTTATGTCCCAAAGACGCAACACAGTGTGTACCAGAAAGGTAAATCAGAATGGAAATCAGAAAGGCTCCCTGTCTGCCTCATGCCTGGCTAAGCAGAGGCACCACACAACCAACCCACCTGCTTGGGAAGAACAAGGGCTGTGTCAAGACACTCAGTCTCAGTAGCCACTTCTACAACACAAATTCATCCTTCAGGGAAGCTCCTGACAGCAAGGGGCAGCAGCACTGCAGCAGGCAGAGCAGAATTCTCTTCTCTGGTGGGGGGTGTTCTTATCAGAGGTTTTGCTTATCATTACTAACATATGTTATCTGAAAATTTACATTCCCATTAGCTACAGAAATAACTGTTGCCAGTTTATTACAGATTCTCGCATAAATCAGATATCTTGATAGTTCCCTGAGGATTACAGCTCACCTTGGGGAGGGATGGAGAGCAGAGAATGAGACAAGCACAGCCCTTGGTGCCAGCCTGTGGCCGTGCCTGGAGACAGGGAAGCTGGTGGTGGAACGCTGAGTCTCCTTCGGCTGCACACTTGCAGGCTTGGGCTCTCAGGGTGCAAACAGCAGATGTCATGAGACCTGAGGAGAATCAGCAAGGCTGGAAGCTCAGCCTACGTCTCACACAGCCGTGGCCACAGGCCATGAACACCTCACTGCAGCAGCTGCGATTTCAGGCCATGCCCATCTCCTTCCCACCTCGCTGCGCTCCTGTGCTTCCAGCAGCATTTTCTTCCCTGTTTCTAATATTTTAATTGCTGTTTTAAAGAACAGTATTTGGACAGAGAGTCTGGTACAAGGTGCACAGGTCAAATAAACTCCATGTCTGCTTATCTTCCAGAGGAAAAAAATAATTAGCCACAAGCTGGAGGTGTTTTCATTCAGCCTCAGGGACCTCTCAGCAGCAGTCAGCTTTCTGCCTCTCCCTCTCATTAACATATAGGCAGATATAGATTAATTAGGCAAAAAGAACTTACACCAAATTTGAAACCACTGACCTATATTTCAGGTTGGCTGTCCTGGTGTCCTCAGGGGTTTGCTCAGGTCTTGCTGTGTTTGGCTGTGCTGAATGCATTAGAATCTTTTTGTATCACATTGCTCACTATCTGGATGCAACATTCAAGGATCTAAATCCCTGGGTCAGCCAACCCACTCCTCGCAGGGTCACCCTGTTCTTCCCCATGCAAAATCAATAGCCCAGAAAGGAACAAATGCCCAGTTCTGTAGGACTTCCGTAGCCCAGGTCTCAGCTATGAGCTGCTTCAGTCAGGCAATAATTCCATGGAAGCTATTGCTGTGCTCTGCACCTGCATATATTTCTTTGATAACAGTGCTCAGCCCAGGCACCTGCACTGAAAACCTGTATTACTCAACAGCGAGGTATAAAATGAACCCGGAAAACCACCAAATCTGCATGTTAAAAGGCTGCTCTGCAGGCATCACAGCATTTCTGTAAATCACTACTGCAGGACTTTACAACACTGTTACTACAGACACGGGTATTTACTGGGGTTTGAGATGCTGGAAACGATCCCTGTGCACATAAAGTCCCAGTGATTTATTTTAATTCATTTTGTAAGTAAATTCTTGACAGATGGATGAAGCACCAGAAGGGTGACACAAGGGAGTCAGCAGGTGGACAGCGAAGCCAAGAACGGACTGGCACTGATCAGATTATCCAAATACCTTGAGACAAGCACAATCTGCCTACACAACAGACCGGTGCTGCCCAGATAAACAGCAAAACCAGTGTGCAGTTGCTGCCCTCCCCAGCCCCACCCCGTTCCAGCCTCCTTCCCGGGGCTGGGAACTGTGGCAGCCACTCCCAGGTGCCCAGGGCAGCTCGCTGGGACACGAGGGCTGCGAGCCCCAGGGCCCCTGCCAGGGGACACAGTCCCAGCTCTCAGCGCACACTCGCCTGCAGCGAGGGCTCCCCATCGCTAACGCGTCCTCACGCAGCCCCTGCCAGAGCAAACACAAACAGAATCATCAGCTGCCGTTCAGTTGGTACAAATTATCCTTGTAACTTTGCTCAAATGAAAGAATGGAGGTTTTAGAACAATTATAAAGCTAATGACCAGATATGCCTATGTCTCTTCCTGCTTTCTGATGTTTCCTGTCCTGCTCAGCCTTGTGCTGACTCACCCAACCACCTATGACGACGGGCAGCTCTCCTCTAGGTCCAGATGCCAGTCCAGTGCTTTGTCAGTCCATGCCAGCATCACCAGGTGAAGGTGCCCTCCCTCTGGTCTGAAGAACTGGCCAGGACTCAGGTCTGCATCCCTGGAGAGCTGAAGGGTTTGAAGCGTGTTTCCAACCTCCAGCCTTCCCTTGGGACCAGAGCTGTTAGATCTGGTTTTTAGGCAAACCATGGTTACTCACGTTGTTGTGAGGCTCGTTCACCACCTTTGCTGCCTTTTGGCCCCATTGTCCTACTGAAAAAAATAACTTTCACCTTCCCTGGAACACTGTCTTTAAAAACTGAGGGAACTTCAGCAGACAAACAGAGCCCTTGCCACACTCTTGGTGCACAGCCTTTGTCATGAATGCTGGACTTAGGAGGGACAAAACGTGCAGAAGGCAGAACAATGGCAACTGAGAGACAGAGAGGAAAAAACCTCACAGTGTTAGCTGCTCAGAATAAAGAGGTTCAACACCTGCAGAAGAAATCGATCCTTCTGGGTCTCTCTTCTGCTGTAGGTTACAATTACAAATAAAATACCATAAAAAACCTGTAGCATGTATGTCAGTGGTGCCTTTTAACGAGCCCAGCCTGAGGGACAGCCCATGTGCGCTGTTCCACTCTGTACCTCATGTCTTCACAGATGTCTCTTGACAGGTCCTTCCACAGCTGAACAGATTGTTTATGATGGTCTAGAAGAAAAAGAGCTTCGACTGGTGAAACCAAAATCCTAACCAGAACTGAATGTTTGTCTTCTACTTTTATCCTTGAAAATAATCATTTACACAAAACACATTTCCAGAGATTATTATATCCACATTGCACATCACCAGTGGAGAGGTGAGAGCTTCACATATTAAAATGCAACTGAAAAAAGGTTTGTCTATAAACATTTCCTGGATTAAATCTTGCCTGCTCCCATGTTGTTCTGAAGGCAGTGGCACAGTTTAATGGCACCTGGGAAGGATCACGGTCATTCCCTGTTGGCATTGCTGCTGCAGAGGCTGCTCATGGTGCTGGACACTGCAGCTTGGACCACCAGAGCGGGGCCACCACGAGGCTCTGCCAAAGACCCTCCCCTCACCACAGCACCTCCCCTTGCCTCACCTTCCCCCTGAGCTTCCCAGGCAGAAAGAAGCTGGAGAAGAGATCACCAAATTGAATTTTTCATTGCACCCTATGATCACGAGGGCCTCGTCTCACAGCCCGAACTGCAGACATTCATTAGGGCTAAACTACTGCTCACCATCAGTCTTCAGTGAGATATCTGGACAGTGCACTTTGCCCTTCTGTTGTGCAGATTTACTGCTTTCCTATGGCTCCTTCTCCCAGACCTTCTTTCCTCTGCTTGCTTTATTTTTCTCTTTTTAGCAGAAAAACTGGCCTCATCTGCCTAAAATGCAATTTTCAGTCACAAATTGTCTATTACTTTCAATGTGACTGTGGCAACATTCTCTGAGTGACAATAGAAATAAATAAATAACACATTTTCACAGTAGTGTAAAGACTGATTTTTGCTCTTGGCTGAGCTCTCTGCATTCATTTATTGACTTAATTCCCAGTGATCGAAGCACACATAGTTCCAGAACATGGCATTAAGATGTGTAAGCTGAGCAGAGCCAAACAGGGACAAAATAGGGTCAAGATTTCCAGAAATGATTGGTTGGTTATGTAGCCAGCTTGCAACTTTTTCAGCATGCAATTTCTCAGTATGTTGGTTTGTTTGTTTTTAAATGGTGGCCCTCAAAACAATTATTTATTTCAAAAAACTGTGGCTGCCCTCACTGCAAGCAGCATTCCCACTAATCAGGAAACATGAAGTGTTTATGTTTGTGTTTAATGTAAGCCAAAGGACAGTCCCAGACATGGCAGAGCTGTGAGACACAACAGGACCTTCAGCATCCAGGCCTCAGTGCAAGAGCCCCATGGATGTGCCCAGCCACTGCCACCGGTGCTGGTGTGGCATGCCCAATGGCAAGAAGAAGCCAGATGTGCAGGGAGAAGTAATGGATTTCAGCAAGTCAAGGAACACTTGACTACTGATATATCTGGGAAAATACACACAGCTGCTCCCTGAGAACCAAGAAAGGAGCTGTAGATTTGATTTGCTGGCCCCACTTAGGGAGGAACCCGCCAGCCTGGCCTTACAGAGGTGATGGAGTGGATCACTGCAAGGAGCAGGTACCGGGCTCCCAACACTCCTGTCCCAGACACTGCACCTTCAGGGGGTCCCAAAACCCCAACTGGAGCTGCAGGGAAAAGCTCTGCCCAAGGAGTGCAGGCAGGAGCCAGGAGAGTGTGAGCTCTTGCAGCTGATGAAATCAGTCTTGCCCCTCAGCAGCTGGTGCCCGGGTGAGAGGCCAGCATCCCACCTCTCTGAATTCTGAGCACTGCAGCACTCAAATCAAGTGTGCACTGAGTGTTTAGCTGCACCAGCCCTTCCTAGGCAAATCTCTCCCCGGCTCCAAGCCCGTGGCCAGGTAACACACAGGTAAAACAGTGCCCTCAGCCTGGTGGCAGGGACAGCAGCAGAGAACAGCCCGGCTGGTGTGTGCCATGGGGCAGGAGCTGGCACCAGGGAAAACTCCAGCAGCTGTGCAAGATAAGCTGCCAGGAGAGGAGCTCATCCTGGCACCTGTGCACACAGGAGAGTGGGGAATGCTTATAGGGGGCTGGAATATGCACCTTTGAGAAGACAACCTGTCACCCTTTCCAGCCTTGGAGATGTGTCTGCTGGCAACGCAGCCAGAGATGCCATTCACTGGTTAGAGTTAAACCTGTTAGTGGTGGACACCCCAAGGCATCATCCTGTACCAAAAAAATATAAAAATGTCCTGCACACACACAGCTGCAATGTGTTTTAGCTTTTACACAACAACTAAATCCCAGATCCCAGGATTCAGAATTCAGTATTCTGTATCAGCAATAATGACTAAAACTATTGAAAGTCATTAAAGAACTTGCTAATCAGTCTCTTAATTGAGGCTATCTGTTTTGCTTTACACAGAGACAAATTAAGCAGGTTAAAGCAGCTCCCAGCAAACATCTGTTGAAGCAATTCAAAATTAATGAGAAATAAAACTGAGTTCCCTTTGTGGTTGATTTTTCTCCCAACTGTACCTATAAACATGCTGTCAGGACTTGTCAATTCAAAACAACTTTGCAGCACATTCCCATCCCCTCACAACATCTGGGAATCACAAAATCGTTTAGATTGGAAAAGCCCTAGCAGACCACCACATCCAGCCATCCCCCAGCACTGCCAAGGCCACCGCTAGCCCACGTCTTCAAGTGCCACAGGGCTTTTAAATCCCTCCGGGGATGGGGACTCCAGCCCTGCCCCGGGCAGCTGTGCCAGGGCTGGGCAGCCCTTTCCAGGAAGGAATAATCCCAGTATCTACCCTGAGCCTGCCCAGCCTGGGGCCGTTCCCTCTGCTCCTGTCCCTGTTCCCTGGGAGCAGATCCCAAATCCCCCCGGCTGTCCCCTCCTGCCAGGAGCTGTGCAGAGGCCCAAGGTGCCCCGCTCCGGGGTCAGCCAGAGAGAGACTTCAGGCTGTGGGTGCTAACCCGAGCAGTGTCAGCACTGTGAACACTGGGAGCTGTGTGCCAGCGGCAGCAGTGCCGTGCCCCTTTTCCGCAGGGATCCCAGCCTGCCCGCGGCTCGGGGCTGCAGCAGACCGGGGCTGCAGCTGGGGAGCAGTAGCCAAAGATTGTTTTGAAGGAAAAGCAGTAAAAGCCCAGTAGCAGGTCCAGTAAGAAAGCACAAGGAGCCATGGGCACCGCTCGAACACTACTTGGGAGCTCGCAGAGCTGGCTGCGCGCACCTCGGAGGCGTCCCCGAGCAAGGGACGTTCAGCACCGCAGGTCCCAGCCAAGGCTCCTGCCCGGCCCCGCTCCGCTCATGCCGCAGGCTGGCTGCTCTCAGCCGGGCACCTTCCCCTGGAGGCAGCTGTCTCCAGAGTCAGTACATTAGTCTCCTTGACACTGATGGACAAGTCACCACAGAGCTGTTTTTCTCTCTGAGGGAGCTGCAGAGAGCTCTGCCCATGGAGCTGGCTGTGACAAACGGCCTGGGGTGTTCATTTGCTTCCTTGCTGATTACTTTGCTCATTAATATCTTTGTCCGAGTCCCACACACCCCAGGGCAGGAGCACTTCTGACAGTAAGAAACTCAAGCAGGCACCAAGACCAGAGGCCTTCTGCTTCTCTGTGCAGCAGGCAGAGCCAGGAATGGTGTGTCCCAGCCCAGGAGGATCTTCTCCAGCCACACCAAGCCCTGGCCTCCTGGCAGCTCTCCTTCCCCACCTGGTAGCACTGCTTTTCTCCCAGCTCCAAACACAGCGTGCAGTCAGCTTGGGCTTGGAGGTCTTGGCAGAGCCTCCAGCCAGGGATGGATGATTCATCACCTGGGAACTCACTCCTGCTGTCCATGGCTGTATTTAAAAGCCTGGCTTTTGAGGGTGTTTGGGTAAAACCCTTGCCCATAACTCCTGAGATGGATTTTCAAACTAGATAGAGGCCCAGCTTAAACAGAAGCTGATGAAAACATTTATATTAGTAAGAATTAAATATATTTCCAGAAAAAGCAAGCCTTGGGAAAATCCTGGTAAGAACCTGGCTGTACCTCTAGGAGCCCATCACCCTTTACATCATGTCTGTCAGTGACAAAAACTGTCTGCCTTTCCTTATCACACTGCTACAAAGCCCAGCTGAACCTCCACAGAGGATGGTGAGGGCAAAGATGCATTGAAAGCTGGCTGGTTTTAGTGAACACCAGCCCATGACCTGGAAGGTTGCTGAGACCACCTGGCTGCCAGCCCAGGGCCCCTCCGGAGCGTGGGGCATGAGCAGCCTGGGCTCTGAGCATGGGGTGATCCCCGGTGCAGCCACATGAGGCATCCATCCCCACACAGGCTGGTAAATTGGGAATCTTATGCTTGGTTATTGCTGAAAGGAGGTCATTGAAACCTCCTGAATCTGAATTATGCAATTCTGGCATTTACACTTTAACAACAGTTTTCCCCTCCCTTCCATGTTTTACATGTGCAGATGGTTCTGACACATGCTACCCAATGCTTTTTTGTGGATGTAGGTTTTTGGGTTGTTTATTTTTTTTCCTTTGCAAACCAGAAAGCTGCTCTAGGAAACCTAATGCATGAATTGTCTGTTCTCCAACTTAATGAAGCTGGTGCCAAGTTTCCAAGCAAGAGCCATCAGGAAGCTTTCAACCATAATGCTCAAGACAGAGCTTTTACCTATGAAGTGGAACAGAAACCTTGGTGCTGTCCCAGCACCGAGGGAGAGGGGAGGCTGTGGCACAGCCTCACCTCACTGCTTAGCAGGGCTGTGGGCAAGAGCAGGAGTGGGAAGGCTGAGCTGCAGCTGTGCAGCAGCACGGCAGCAAGGTGAGGAGAGCTGTCCTGGGGAGCACACTCCCAGCTCCCTCTAGGTGCACATCTTTGAGTGAACCTGCAGCAGGGACAGTGGGCACACCAGCTGGCACAGCCCCATGCCAGGGCTGCTCCTCAGACTGGGCATTTCCCATCAGAGACCTCCCAAGAGAAGGAGCTGCTGCTGGCACCTTCTAACCAGAAAGTACTGCCTTCAGTTCTTGTCCCAACAAACACAGCAATTCAGAAGAGGAGGGTTTCCCAAACCAGTCTCAGCTCTAACCAGCCACAGCAGGAAAGCCCCCAGCAGACTCCTACAAGCATGCCCTGGTGCTCAAACCACGAGCTGAGCTTACCCTGCCTTTTCCTGGGAAAGAGGGGTTTATCCCAGTTCTGTCACTGCCCTGGGGTTGGCTCAGAATCCATTGCTGATATCTGGGGGATGGTGGGAGTGGCAGTGACCAAGGGCACGCTCATTAAGGTGTGGCTTCCTGCAGACACAGAGCAAGGGTTCTGCTGCAAAATGCTCTGAGCACCCAAACCTCAGGCTGCAAACAGGCCAGGAACAGTGTTCTGGAGGCACCCCTCACAGACAGGAGTCCAGGCAAGAAAGAGGGAAACACCTTTTCCTTTGCTTTTGTTCCACCACCAGCAGAGTGCCAGACTGAATTCATGCTGTGGTTGTGTCCTCCTCTTCCTCAGGGCGAGCAGGTGATTTTCTGCCCTCAAACACATCTCAGCCACATCCCAACTCGACTGCACAGCTGAGACACACCGTTCCCTGCAGCAAGAAGTTGCTTGGGCCTATCAAATGGGGCTAAATAAGAATACAAAACCACTTACACAGTAGAAATTCCGCAGCTGGACTCTCTGCTGGGTCTTATTACAGCCTCCATGTCTGGAGAGTTTTTGTATTATCGTATTTTATAGAATATTGGCTAAAGGTGGCAACAGGAGAAACAGTGAGGAAAATGAGAATAACCTCAAGAAAAAAAAAAAGGCAGATTATTGATGATTAAACTGAGACAGCTACAGATTTAAAATGGAAGTTTAGTTTAATTTTTTATGTTGTCTAGTTTCACAGGTCCCAAACAGAGTCTCTGTTTGATTATCTGAAATATTTGATTGTTAGGTTTTCCAGAAAAAGGTGAGAAGTCTTAGCTCCAAGTTTATCCAAAACATACTATTTTACCTTCATAATCAAAGTGCACAAGATGGAAACAGCCTGGCTGAGCACAAGACAGCAATAATCCTGCCTCCCACAGAATTGTAAGAGGGCTTTTGCTCCTTGTGCCACCCCATTGGAAGGATGGAGCAGACATGATGTGTCTGTAACCACTACTTTTGGTTAATTAGAACTTCTGAAACAATGAGACATGCAATTTCTCAAATATGATTCATCCTGTGTCCGCACAATTCTCCCGAGGGTCATTTTCATAGTAAATTAATCTCTCTAATATCAGGCTGAAGTTATCAGCAGTGACACCATGGCCACAGTGGTGGCAGCAGCAGTGGCCGTGCTGCAGAGGCGTGGGGGTGACGCTGATGATACTGAGCCTGACAACACAAAAAAATAGCTTAAAATTAAAATAGCTCAAATGGCTCCAAGTGCAACAGAGGCTTTTTCAGCCCCTGGCCGTGTCTCTGGACACAAGCTCTGTTCCTTCATCCTTCTATCTGGTCTGTCCTGCAGCACTCCAGAGGTGCTGCTGGAAAGTGCTGTTGACAGGAACAAAATCCCCAATTCCTGCTGCTGCCAGCTGTGGAGACAGGAGCTGCACTTACTGTTCTAGAACCTTCCAGGTGAGAGGGAATGAGTGGGTACCCGCCCAGCCAGGACTGGACACGCAGTGACCCCTGCCCTGCCTTCCCATCGCTCAGCCAGGAGGAGACAGGCCCTGGTGCTGCTGAATTGAGCACCAGCTTCTTTAGCTTGCCTTCCAGCATGGAGTATTGCAGCTGGAGGTCCTGAGCTGTGCTCAAAAGGGAAATTTCAGCAGTCACAACATGCACTGGGAGCTGGGTAAATAAAATATAGCAAGTAGCTGTTCTAACTCCTCAACAGCCCTTGCCTCAGAGACCACCGCTCTCTTTTATGGAGCTCTAAGCCATTCCCTGAATACATCCTGGAAATACATTTGTCTGCTGCATACTTGCAAGCAAGTCAGATAATAGTTCATATTTTTCTTGGCAAGATGAACTTCATAACTGGGTTCCAGCAAATATACTCTGGGATTTATACCCTCATTTCATATGCCATCAAAATTTGACCAAATTTTTCTTTTTTGGAAAGCACTCTTGCCAGGAAGTTCATTAGCCAAGATTTACAAAACTGGAGAGAAAAATCAATATTAGCACAGACAGAGCAAATTCATTTGCTGATTAATGCAAGGATTGCTGGTATTTTCTTTAGCCCCACTTGTCACTGGCAATACATAGGATGTGGCAACTGTTGAATCTCAAAGCCTTTAGTGTCGCTCACAAACCAGGCTGAAATCATAGCCAGGCTGGAATTTCATTAAGCACAGGAAGGCATTTTTCTAAAAATGCAATATGAACCATCATTTAAAAAAATGTACTGGTTAAAAATAAGACACGCGGCCTTTTTCCTCCTGCATTTTCAGTTTCCATTTTCTGGCAGCCTGGGCCCTTCCCAGTTCCTGCTGCTCCCTCCGTCAGTGGCACAGGCTCCCTCCAGCACCCTCATGGGACCAGCCCAGCACGTCCCTGAGCTCCTGTTACACCTGCTCAGCCACCTGTCCCCCTGACCCCGAGTCCTGTGGGGCCAGCGCTGTGTCCTGGGGCAGGGCACACCCTCCCAGCCCAGCCACACGGCGTATGGAGCCCAGCCAGCCGGGCACAGGTGAGGCTGCCGGGGGTGAGCCCCGTCCCCTTGTGGGTGTTGGCTCCACAGGCACCTCCTGGCGAGGTGGGCAGTGAGGGAGGCTCCCTCCTCCACCTTCCAGCCCGTCTGGAAGAGTGATGCCAGCCAGGGAGGGGAGCTCCAGCACCACATTACAGCTCTACATTACAGCTTGGGCATGATGGAGAGGCAGACTGAAATCCTGTGGAGGAGAAGTGGATGCACAGTGTGGGTGCCAGTGTGCCACATCACAGCCTGGGCACCGTGTTGGGAGGAAAATCCTGCCCCGTCCACACTGCTGGAATGGTCCCAGCTGCACTGGTAACTTCAAAACCAGTTTGAATCCTTGAGGCTAAATGAGGTGTGCATGTGGTGTGCAGAGGTTCCAGATGAAGCAGCACAGAGGGAAACAGAATGATCAGTGCTCCTTCCAACCAGTGTCCAAGGCTGGGCTGGGCACGGCTTTGAGCAACTCAGTCTGCTGGAAGGTGTCCCTGCCCACGGCATGGGGGAAGAATGAGGTGAGATTTAATGTCCCTTCCAATCCAAACCAGTGTGTGATTCTATCACTGCATGAGCCAGAGACATCCAGGCAGCTGTGCCAACAGTCCTCCAAGGGTGACCAAGCACTCGGTGCCATGTCAGAAGCATTCACCACTCCCAAGCCACACACCCACCAAAGCCCGAGAGCAGCCCCACCAACCACCACCACCCTCCTCCTGTAATTACAAAACAAACTATGCAACAAAATAAATGAGGTTGGTAATTTGTTATCGTTCTGCAGCTCCAGCAGCATGCTGAGGGTTGTAAATTAGGTGCTGTATTAAAAATGACAGAATCACTGCGAGTTCTGCACAGAGAGGGGGATTTCACTGAGGTGTTTGTGCATCTCAGCATTTGCACACAGCAACAGCACAGAGCGAAACAGCAACACAGAAACACTGAGGGGGCACGATGCTGCTTAATAATGAACAAGAACAGAAATCAGTGAGGGAATTACTATGTGGGTGCAGTGTGTGTTGGAGCAGTCCTGACAGTGGCAGCAAGGCAGGAAGATGAGCTGAGGTGACACCAGGTCCCCAGGCAGTGAGCAGCAAGCATGGGCAGACAGCAGAGAATAGCAGAGAATGGCATCCTGAGAAAGCCACATCCCCAGAGGCATCTCTCCTGAGCTGCACTGCTGCTCCTGCAGGAGCAATTTTGAGCCATCCCCAAACAGGTGCATCACCTTTCAGAATGCTCTCTGCCACCCTGGCCCCAGAGGCACAAGGAGCCCATGAACAGGAGCTCTGGTAGTCAGAGCCATCACCCGCTCTGCGTGCCAAGGGCAGCAGCAGCACAGCAAAAGGGAACACAAAAAGGGCCAAAGTCCTGGCAGGCCAGGACGATGCTGGGACTGCAGAGCAACGCAGCCAGAACAATCAAACGAGCCTGGAGAGCAATAACTGAAGTGCTGTCTGTCTGAAACACACAGAGCAGCAGCTCACACACCACTTGTTTCCGATGCTGGCACTTCCCAAAGGGCTTTACTCGCGGTGACCCCACACCCTGAGGTAGGATTACTCTCCCTCCCTCCCTCTGTTCTGCCGATCACAGAGCCCTGTGTGTATTACTGAGCTCCTCATTTGCCACGCACTCTGGGCAGGGGCAATCTGTGTGCTGAGAGGACAACCTGCCGATTACTCAATTTCCATGTGCATTATTAACGTGGCACATCGAGTACACACACATCAACAGCCCATGGAAAACCCTGTTTGCTTTAGACTCGCACATTATGCAAAGCAAAGAAATTACTACAGAGAGAGCTTCCCCCCATTTGTTAGCAGGTTCAATTACTGGGCCACTTAACCTGTTTTAATGTTCGTCTCCTTCTTGCTCCACGTGAAAGCTTTATTGCCAGCACTACACTCATATAAATATAAGCTAAAGCCTGAGACTGCTGGAGAGTTTTGGTTTCAGAGCTGAAGTAGAAGAGCACAGCAAGAATTACTGAATGGGAAGGAAGCTGGCATGCACCGTGCTGTGGGTGGATACAGCTCTGATGCCATTGCAGGGGACAAATTAAAGGTGGTTTTAATTAAAGGTGAAAATTTTGGTTTAGCACTCCTGATGCCAGCATGACACAGTGAGGCTCAGCGTGGCCCCTGTCCCCTAGCATGCACACCTCGGTAAGAGAGTCTTTGTATTTTCTTCTATCAGTCACAAGTGTCCAAAGGGTTGGTAGAAAATCTGGCCACATCTCGTTCTTCCAGGAATCAAACAGAAGCTCTCAGGCACTCTGTGCTGTTTCCTCAGCAAGAAGCAAGGCTGCCTGGAGGCACCTGCAGCCACAGTGCAAAGCTAACACACACCCCTGGGTGCCAGGCTCACCAGGCACTGCCGCTGCTGGGATCTGGACAGCTCAGCCCTGGGCTGGCTTCGTTATCAGGTGTGGAAATTCAACACATCAGACTTCAGCAGCTCTTTGACCACACTGTTTTGGAATGGCCACTGCAGCTTGGTCATACATAAAACAAATGTAAGTGGAAACTTTAGGAAACTCATCAAAGTAGCACCAAATTTTCAGTTTGACCCTGTGACTTTCATGCTGTTCCTTGGTTCACTTTTAGACTCCCAATCATTCTTCCAAAGATTTAAACAGGTGTTTAATAAAGTGCCCTCAAGGGAAGCAGTCAGGAGGGAACTGAGAGACACAACTGATTTTGGACATGCAAAACACGGCTGGCACACATGGGATTGCTCAGGTGTGTCATGTCAATCACAGCTGCAGGAATCCTGCCAGGTCAGAGCAATGCACCAAGTCCCAGCAGTCCCAGGCCTGCTCCTAAGGATGCTCTGAGCAAGAATGTGCTCCAGGAGCTGCCTCAGCCTAACAAGGTGCCATGGGCTCAGCTAAAACACAGCCTCACAAAATACAGGAAAACTTTTTCCTAAATTTGAAAGAGACATCCATTTAATGAGACACAGAGATGCCATCATGATTTAGTAGAATAATTCATATAAAATCAAAATTTTCAGTGGGCTTAATCACACTCTGTGTTTATACATGTAAAAGACAAAGATCTACTTATTCATTCAACAAGTTACTTTTCAAAGAGTAACATAATAAGTGAATTGCTAAGTAGTGGAAGCATAAACTGTCATATGAAGATTATGACTCTGGTGCTTGGTCATACAATTAAGTTTAATGTTTGTTTCTGCCTCTGTGCACAACAATAAGATTTCCCTTGTGAATATCTAAGCAGTGACTGATAACAGGAAGACAACTGCTCTGGATGGCCAATGCAATTCATTAGTAACCGTGCATGTCATTAAAACTAAGTTTTGCAATTACCTTAAGTGACCTCAAATGCTAAGCAAGAAGGTAATGTTTAGGTGTGATTACAATAAACATGTATAAAACTATCCCCAAACAAGGTCACACATTAAAAAAAAAAAAAAAGAAAAAAGGAAAAAGAAAAATTAGAACTCATTTGAATAATACTGAGATGTAAAGCTGCATTCATTTTTTGTTTTGTGTTCTGTGGTGGACTGTAATAAAGGTGCGATTGCATCCAGAGATATGAATTTATAGGTCTCATTTCTGGATAATACAGCCAGGAATGCATTAATAACAACTGAGGATCAATCAAAACCAGAAATGCTATCTGAAAAAGGGGTAATTGAGAAACAGAAAACTAGACACCTACAACAAATGGTTCTTGAGAGAGAGGCATTATTTCTGAAATATGTTGACTGTTATCTAATTAAATAGAGGAAATCATGCCGGTGGCTGGACTCCCAGAAGCCAGCCTCGCAGCTGCTCAGAGGTGCTCATTAGCCAGCGGAGCTGTGTTGCAGCATTCCGGAGCTCGGTGACCGCGGGCATTCCCCCGGGGAGACGAGGAGCAGGGTTTGGCGGCGCCGGGGCTGCATCCCCAGCCCGACCAAGCAGCTCGGGTGGTCCCTGGCCCTCGCTGGAGCGTCTGTGGAACACTCGCTGCTCTCGCTGCTTACTGACCGGCCCCAGCGCTGGCCCGGGTGCCTGGATGAAACCATCGGTCTCCAGCGATGACAGCAGCGATCGCCCCGTCCCCTGCTGCACCGGCCGTGTGTCACCAACTCGCACAAAACCTCTGCCGTAGTCGCGACTGCAGCTGCGGCTAACGAGGGCTGGGGGAGGCGCTCACAATAGGAGGAAGCTGATCCCGTCCAAGTCAGCGCAGCGGTAACTGCGCTGTGCCAATGGCCAGGCTTGTCCACCAGCAAAGGCAGGTTCTGCCCCAATGCCTGGCTCTCAGGGCTGCTGCCACATCCCGCAGGCACCAGATCCTGGTGTAGCACTGAGCCCGTCTGCTTTTCCGGCCCAAGCTCTTCCTTTCCATTCATTTCCACCTCTGCAACCCTGTACACCCAGGCCTCACAGCTGCAAACCTCCACTGCAGACACAGCTCAGCACTGCCCCACTTACTGAATCTATCGAATGCTTCCTTGATCACCTGAGTTGTTGGTGATCCAAACTCATTTAATGTCCCCAGGAGATTCAGTTCATCAAGGTGGTAAAACATGTGATCTACAGGATGTGACTGGTGCTGCTAAATTGACTACAAGATAATTAGATGCTAATGTCACCATTGTGTCAAGACAAGAATGTCATCCTCTGCCACATCCGTGTAATTTCTGAGTGACTGCAATGTCACCTTGCAGGCTGTGTAAGGCACCTGATGACACGACTGCAGGGTTGTCCCATGCAGGGTGGGCTGCTCAGGTGTGAGAGGCACCACGGTCACTGCGGGGTAGAACACGGTCCCACTTGCCACAGCACCACAGCTGCAGCCAAGGGTGAGCACATAAATTCTGGCCTCAAACACGTTAATTAATGTCCCCCATGAAGAAAGAGCACACAACCTGAGATATTCTTCTACACTGCCTATTTAAACACCAGACACAGATAGAATTATGGATTCATTGGTTTGGGTTGGAAGGGGCCTTAAAGTTCATCCAGTTTCATCTCTACTGCCATGCAGGTGCTTCACCTCCAGCTCCCCTCCAGGACCTCCAGCTCTTGTCCAACACCTCCAGCTCCCCTCCAGGACCTCCAGCTCTTGTCCAACACCTCCAGCTCATGTCCAGGACCTCCAGCTCCTGTCCAGCACCTCCAGCTCCTGTCCAACACCTCCAGCTCTTGTCCAACACCTCCAGCTCTTGTCCAACACCTCCAGCTCCTGTGCAGCACCTCCAGCTCCGCTCCAGCCCCTGCAGCTCCCAGGGACGTGGCCTGTGCCCACAAA
>VWYI01028841.1:147036-219876 GCA_013399455.1 Anthoscopus minutus
TGGCGGAGAAGCTGCGGCGGGGGCAGCTGCCCCGGGGTGTCCGGTACCTCGTGTGCGCCGACCCGCCGGGGCCCAGGATCGGTGCGTGGGGCTGCGGGGCGCGGGGGGCTCCCCGCGCCGCCCGGGCACTGGGGGCGGCGGCGGGAGCCCGCGTGGGGCCGTGGTGCTGCTGCTGAATGAGCTGTACCGCTCCTCAGAGCATGTCCTGTGGATATGTAACACACTGGCTCGTGTGTCATGTATTCATACTTCGCTCGACCTGGTTATTTAAACAGTGTGATTATGTTTTAGTACACTGCCGAGTGGTGATGTAAAACTGGTCTCACTGCTCATAAGACTATCCTGTAATTCTTAATTCCTGTTCGTTTTGATGTACAAAGTAAGTAATCTCAATATTATCTGCATTGTAGAGTAATAGGCAGAGCCTAATTCTCAGGAATGTGGAAGTTTTAAGTTGTAGGAGCACATAAAATATCCTAAACCTTTTCCTCAGTCACGTCTTCCTCATTTCCATACTGTAAACGACAGAAGTACTTCTGAACACTGCCTTGAATCCGTTAGGCTTTTCTGTGACTTGTTTCTGTAGGAGCAGGTTTTTGTGGATGTTATGGCCTATTTAATGGATTAAATGCTTCAAATGGTGGGGCTGTGTGGAGGTGACTGGGAGGGGAAATCACAGAGTTTTCACTGGAGCTGTCTGCTCAGGATGCTATCCCCACAGGAGTGCTGACTTCCAAAGGGATGGTCCCTCAGCTTCTGTGCCTGATCTTATCAACCATGATAGGGTAGAAAGACTGTCCCATCTGTGGCTGAGCAGCAGTACACCTCACCTGTCAGAACAGGTGTTACTGGAGCTGCTCTCACAGATAATAAAATACTTTTTCTTTAGGAAATGGTGGATCAACTCTTCATGCTCTTCGGTGCTTGGAAGAGCAGTATGGTGATCAGTGGACTTCCTTCACTGTGCTGTTAATCCATTCTGGTAAATTCAGTTTTATATATTTTGCTCTAAAATGATACCTTTTCTTTTTTTCTTCCTTAAAATAATGAAATGGCTGAGGAGCTGGAGTTCCAAAATACAGTTTCCTGAGAAAAGTAACCCAATTGGCTGATCATTTGAAATTAGGTTGGTGCTTGCAAGATGTTAATGACACTTCAACATTTCTTCTCAGCACTAAAGCTGCTCAGTCGGTGAGAAGGATGTGATTCACAGGTGTGAAGTTTCTGCCTCGAAACATCTATTTAAGGAACACAACCCTTTCTCAGGGACCTTGGGCTTCTCATACCTCTGAGCAGGCTGAATACTTGCCTTCTTATCCACTGAGTAAGGCCACTTGCAGATATGGAAGAACATCAGTTCTGCATAGGAGAAAGAAACCAAATGATAACAAGCATTGTGACCAAACCTCTGCCTTTTTGACTCATCTCTGACTTAAGATTCCCATCAGGAATGTGGGTAAAAGCAAAAAGTGGGTATTGTTTGCTTTTGTCACTTCAGCCACAGAGAGCTCTGAAACAAAAAGGTAACAAAATCAATCACAGTTTTAATATGAGCTATATGAGGCAGGCTGGGTTTTGGACATAAGGTCAGATCTGCTTTGGGACTTGCTGTATGACCAAGCTGAGAGGTTTTTAATGCTTTTGTGAACCTGTGAAATAGAGGCCTAGGCTTAGTTTTTTGCTCACTTATATACAGTGTCTTTGTGTAACAAGAGTCTTTTTCCAGGTGGTTACAGCCAGCGTTTGCCAAATGCAAGTGCCCTGGGCAAGATCTTCACAGCCCTGCCATTCGGTGAGCCCGTGTACCAGATGCTGGAGCTGAAGCTGGCCATGTACATCGACTTCCCCCGTCACATGAAGCCAGGAGTCCTCATCACGTGTTCAGATGACATAGAGCTGTACAGCACTGGAGTCACAGAAACCATCACCTTTGATAAACCTGGATTTACTGCTTTGGCTCACCCCTCTGATTTGGCTGTCGGGACCACACACGGGGTGTTTGTGTTAGATCCATCCAGTTTCTCGGGAGAAGGAGAGCTGGAATATGGATCATGCTGTCGTTTCCTGCACAAGCCTGATGTGGAGACCATGCAGCAGAGTGGTGCAGTGTGTGTGAGGGGGGATCATCCTCAGCTCAGCTCCCCTGGGAACTGTGGAGACTCGGGCACGGCCTCAGAGTGTGTGTACACGGACAGCGTGTTCTACATTGACCACAGCACTGCCAAGCAGCTGCTGATGTTCTATAAGCAGATGGGCACTCTTTGCTGTGAAATAGATGCATATGGTGACTTTCTCCAGGCCCTGGGGCCTGGAGCCACTCCAGATTACATCAAAAACACAAGGAATGTCTCCAAGGAGGACTCGAAGTTGGTGGAAGTGCGGCAGCAGCTGTACTCTCTCCTGCAAGGCACCCCCCTGAATGTCATAGTCCTCAACAACTCCCAGTTCTACCACATCGGGACTACGCAGGAGTATTTGTTTCATTTTACTGATGAGAGCAAACTGAGATTTGAGCTTGACTTGCAGCCTGTGGCTTTCAGCATCTTCCCTGATACAGTCAAGACCTTGGATCAGCTGAGCGTCATGCAGAGCATCCTTGAGCCCGGCTGTGTGATAGGGCCTGGCTCTGTCATTGAGTACTCCAGAATTGGGCCTGAAGTCTCGGTAGGGAAAGGCAGCATTGTCAGTGGGTGCCACATACGTTTCAGTGTAGCCATACCCTCCAGCTGCTTCCTGAGTGCAGTGAGTGTGAGGCTTGCAGGCCGAGTGCAGTACGTCACCCTGGCGTTCGGTGTAGCTGACGACTTGAAGAGGAGCGTGCAGTTGCTGTCGGACGTAGCTTCCCTCCAGTTCTTTGGAGCCAGCTTGCCAGAATGCCTTGACCTCTGGAGCATAGAGACTTCAGCCCAGCTCTTCTCCAGTGAGGATGCACGTTTGGGGCTGTGGACTGCAAGGATTTTCCCTGTTTGTTCTACTCTTAGTGAATCAGTTAGGATATCACTGAACATGCTGAATTCTGTGCAGCACAAGTCAGCTTTCAAACTGAGTGGCTTTCAACTTCTGTCTGTTGAAGAAATGCTCACCTACAAAGATGTGGAAGACATGCTGAAGTTTAGGAAGCAAATTTATGACGAAATCTGCCTACAAAGACAAAAAGAGAAGTCTGATTTTAGAATGAACAGTACTTGAACAAATATCCAGATTTCATTTGTGGGTGATTGATTGCTTCTCAGTTTGTAAGAATCTTAAGGGAAAAGTACACAGATCTCTTCTCTGATCTCATTGAAGTAGAAATAAATGGCATAACATTAATAAAACAGCAAACTGTTCTTTTGAGTAAAGTAGGGAAATATTTCAGATCTGAAAACACTGATTGGTGACTTTTTGTGGGTGGCATGTTATTTTTGTAGGTTTTTTTGTAGTCTTGTAGTTTTTGTCAATAGGAATATGATACAAAAAACTTAATTGTCTATTTGGCTGAAAACTGCTTTAAAAGCTTTTAAAGGGTAAAATATTAACGTGGAATAATACAACAACTTATGTTTTTCTCTTTTCATGCTGCCATTTTGCAATACAGTTTCACTTAGGTAGGGGTAAAATTATTAAAAGTGCTTTTAATACAAGACATCTTGTCTTAGGCAATAAAAAAATTTTCTCTTTTGTTTTCTAAATTTTTCATCCTCTCCTGGTTTTGTCAGAGGGAAAAAGATTGGCATGAGAGATTATTCTTCCCCTTGTGACTTGTAGTGCTGGGGTCAACACCTGCCGCAAGACATACTGATTAATTCTTTTAGTGGTAGTGTTGGAAGCTGGCAGTGTGATTGAGAAGCTACCAGCTCTTTATTACCCACAGACTGACTGATGTGTGCCATGAAAAGAGCAGCATTTTGTATTCCTCTGAACCGAACTGTTTGCAGTCCTTGCTGTCCTGAGCAGAGCAAAAACCAGAGAGCTTTGTTGTGAGTGGCACCACAGTGTGTATCTTCAGAGAAACTCTCTTCCCCTTCTCCCCCTTCTGCAAATAAAGTTAACAGAAAAGTCCTCCTGTTTCTAGTTCAGATGCCCAAGATCCAGCTCCAAATAGATAGATCTGCTGTTTTTAAGAGTATGCTGTGCAGCATATCAGTGTGATTTGGCTGTTAACATGATGCGTCTTTTTCTCTTGAATGTCTCTGTGGGTTTTCATGTTTTATTTAATGTTTCATGATGACAGTGTTTGTCTCCCTGCTGACTGAATTCCCAAATGGCACCTTTCTTATGCCACCTACGAGGCAGCAAAGTATCCTCCCCTGAGCATTACCCATCCATCTTTAACCTGCACTAGGTTTCTTCTTCATTAATAAAGAACCCTTCCAAGAAGAAATACAGAGAAGTTAAACATGGAGGTTGGGAATTGCTGGAGTTTACTTCAAAGGAATAGGAATTTCTGAGCAAATAGAAGGTCCAGAAGTCAGTGTGAAATACTAGTTGGACAATGGAAGCAGTACATTTGGAAACACTCAAGTCCAAGATAAACACTTTAAGTCACAAAGTGAAAGTAGTTATGGAGCATGGAGTTGTTGGTTGTGTATCATCCTGTTTCCATGATTTATTCATCTATTGTTACACAAAAGATTTGAGGAGAAACGTGTTAGACACAGACTTTTCATCTTGGGTTTGAGACCAAACCTTGGGACAGACTTCCCTGAGGGTTGCTGTGCTGGCAGGTGAGTTCTCCCAGTGCTGGGTAACAGTGAAATTCATCCTTTTAACATGGTTATCCACTTCAACTGTTACAATTGCATTTGTTCTGAATTCCCTGAGTACCAGGTATTGATTTCATTAGTGAAAGCAAACTGGATTAAAAATAGGAAGTGGATTTGTTTCTGGCACATAAGTATTGAAATAAGAGAATGGGGATAAACAGTGATGGAACAACTTGTGGAAAAGGTTGTGGTAGGCTGGGCCAGCAGCTGCTGCTGTGGTTTAGGGAACTCTGTGAATTCCAAGACAAAAAAAAGTGTCATTCTGGTGGTAGCCATGGACTACCATGGGTCAGATCTTGAGGCAAAGATTTTAATGAAAAATAATCCGTTGTAATGGAATAAGCATCGATTTACCAGGAAAGAAACATTGCACTGCTTTAAGTCTGTGTGTCACTCAATGCTTTCCTCTTACTCTGAACATTTTTCTCTCAAATTGAGAAGGCAGATTTCAGACAATATTAACCCTGGTAGGGGCAGGTTTAATGTATTTACTCCACAGGTATGGGAATATCTGGTGATGTACCATTCTTCATTTTTAAACTGCAATCAAGTTTAATGTGAAATGTTATGGAAAATATTACAATATATTTTTTATTTATAGAGTGCTGTCTTATTTTCCCATATGGAGTGATTCAAAAGCCATGTGGATATGATGCTTGGAGACAGAGGTTGGTGGTGGCCTTGGCAGTGCCAGGGGAATGGTTGGACTTGGTGGTCTGGGAGGGCTTTTTCAGTCCAAATGCTTCTTTGATCCAGTTCTCTATATTGCAGCTGTTCATGAAGTGTGTACACTTTTAGCTATAACAAATTGGAGTCCTTACAGCAAGGGTCATGTTGCAGTGTGAGTACATCTTATTAAAATCAAAAAGCCTGCAGACCAGACAGTTCCTGACAATAATAATCCAAGGCTGATGTATTCAATCTTGTGTATGTATTTTATCTGTATTGCATTTACAGCTCCAGGTAATCTTTGTTCTCGCAGTCTGCTGTTAATGGAGATGACAACAGTTTTCTCAGGCAGCCAGCTGGGATAAGTGCGTCCCAAGTATACAGAAATTTGTACAAGGCCACCCAGTAATACTTCACAGCAAGGTCAGTAATTTGGGTTTCCAGTACTAGGTTCTTAAAACAAGACCATCACAGCATCCTGGCCCATGATTTTCCTGCAGTGTGAGTGATGAAGGATGCAGTTATGGAGAGTTCCAGGCATGCAGGACCTCTGTGGATGGGAATCACCTACTGTAACCTAGAGTTTGATTTTGGTTGATCTCAGAGTTTCCCAGATGGGTGCAATGTTTGTGTGTCTTCTAGGTGATTGCCTGGCTCCATCTATCCTGAAATGAATTCAGGCTGGAACAATCTCAAACTCAAGATGGGCTCTTAATGATTTTTTTCATGTAAGCTTTCTTTATTTAATTAGTTTTGCTGTGTAGTACAATAATAGGGCTCATCATGAACATGATTGCAATGATTTCCCTGAATGCCTTGAGCACGCGCGTGATCAGCCGAGGTTTAGCCCTGCTGTCTGTGTTATACTGAAACCTGAGAGGAGTTATTTCAGTGACCTTTGGTGCAGGAAACTGAAATCTTTGAAACTGGGCACTTTAGAAGGAGCACAAGGGAGGGCAGCTGAAATAAAAATGAGCAGCTGAGAGGAGCCTGTGCCAGAAGGGTTTGGGGAGCTGACGAGCGGGAGCTCCAAGGATCAGATCTGCCGAGCAATGTTTGTGCCTTGTCAGGTAGTTTTTGCTCAAGCTCAGAGGTTCCAGCCACTTTGTGTTCCCAAACCTCTGATGCAAGAGCTTCACTTTTGCTCTCTGCCCTTGAGCCCCCATGCAGAGGCCTCTGGTGTTGTGAGAGCAAAAATAACAGCGCAGTGCTGCTGCATGCTCGGTTCCTCTGCTGCCAGGGGCGAGCCACTGCAGACACCTGCGCCCCTGCAAGGGCCACTGAGCTCCTCTACTTTCTTCCTGAAAACGTTTCTTTCAGCACCCTTTTCATTTCCTGGGACATACCTGAAGGTCACCAGAATGGCAATGAAGCAGTGGGAGCAACTCGGGGCTTCTTCAAGTAAATGACAGATGTGGATATATGTTCATTGTGGATATGTTCTCATTAATTTTGAATGAAGATAATTTCAAAAGACTTACTCCTATAAACCCTCCCTGGGAAGGACATTTAAAACCTCAGCTCTCCCAGTTGTTTGGCAGCTGGGTGTGGGAATCAGTTGCCAGGCGGGTGACTTTCTGCAGGTGTTGGTCGATTATCACAGGATACATTATCACTGTAGTTCAGACTCTTCTGAAAAAAGTGTAAATTTGTGCAAGTAAAGGGACAGGCTAGGAGTGCCAGGAGCTGTCAAGGCAGCGAGATTGTTACAGTGGGATGCAGCAAGAGGGAGGTTTTAGACATGTGTGTTCTCTTAAAATGTCTGCTTGCCTGAAATCCTTTACTGAGATGAGAGCTCACACACGAAACAGCTGCCAAGGTCAATCACCACATTTAAAATGCATAAATATATAAATATATAAATATTTATGTGTACATATTTGCATTTCACTTTGAATTATATATTGCCCTTCCTAACTGCCATACCCAGATGCTCCCCCTTTGTCAGGGAATTGTGAGTTGCAATCATCCCCGGCCTTGCTGAGCTGGGGACCCCCTGCGCACTTTGGGGATCCTCACAGAACACCTGGGATTCAGCTGCTTCAATTCCCTTTTCTCCACAAAATTGGTAGCAAGCTGCCAAATTGCCACGGCCCACTGGTTGTACGTGTTCAGCAGATGAAGGCAAGTGTTTGTGTGGGAACAGACAGGAGAATTTATGCAAGCTGAGTGGGTGTTTCCATGACTTTAGCCCAGTGCACTGCACAGGCTGTTTCTCCCCATGCTATTGTTGCATGACATTCCTCTTGGCACAGTGTTTATTTTTAGCCAGAGACTATCACAAGTATTTTTCAGCAGGACAGCCACTGCCCCTGAACAGGGAATCATATTACTGCAAGAACTTTGCTGAAACAAAGAAGATATATTGGACAAATGGGAAATTATAAATCTAGACCAACCCAGACTTGCACGGGTAACTAATGTCACTTTTTTACAGGCAATGTGCCATCCATCCATCGGCAAGGAGCAAATGGTATTTCAGGAGATAACTCATTCCTGGTTTTCTCTTGAGTTCAAGGCTCAGGTATTGTTCTTGACCTAACCCAAATACAGGCTGTGAAAGAAGACAAGAAAGCCAAAAAAGCTGCTAAACTAAATTTATTTGGACAATTATATTGATTTAACTCATACTTCATGAGAAAAACCTTTAAATGACCAACCTTTTTCCCCTGTGTGTCTGTTGAGGTAAAAAGAGCTAACAAATGTAACCTGAGTTTTACGTTTTCTCTTGAATATTATTTAATATTAAAATGCTTGTGGTAAGGATTCATACATATGCACTTTCTCTGAAATCCTTGTATATGTTGCTGTATTGGCTGCGGCACGAACAATTTAATAGCTGTAGTATTTTAAACTTTAATAGAATTGTATATGAAATGGTACAATTGGACATTTAAAAATCAAGTGTTTTGGTTAGTGAACATTATGATTTTTTGCTTTGAAGCCTTTTATCAATTAGGAGTTTTTGTTGCAGATGAATGGAAGAAGAAAGTCAGTGAATCCTATGCCACAGTCACGGAGCGGCTGGAGGACGACCTGCGAATCAAGGAAAAGGAGCTGGCAGAGTTAAAGCATGTTTTCAGGTAAAATATTCTGTGAATCTGTTTATTGATTTCTTTCAAGTGACTATTTGCTGTCAAACAGTATTTTCAGTTTCAGGTGTTTTATATGAGCAGAGTTTCTCATGTATGGAATGTGTGTTCCTTATGTCTATTTTTGGGAATACGCCATCCCAGTGCTGGGCAGAGCCCCACAGCAGAGTACCAGAATTAGTGGCTGCTGATTATTAATGCCAATATTTTACACCTATATACTTTGATGAAATAATTAGCTCTAGTACAATGTCTGATTTTTCTGTGCACTTTCCCGTTGTGCTGATGTGTTCCTGCAGCCAGGAATATTGCTGAAGTGTGCCACTGTGAACAAACACAAAGTAGTGGATTCCAAGTTAGGACTGTACTGATTTTCTCAAGATAGCACAGTAGGCTCAGCCAACACCCAGCTCACAGACTGGAAATGAGCTCAGAAAAGTATTGAAACATTACTGTTTTAATTGCAACCTTGTTAAGTATGTTTAATGGTTTCTCCTCCCTCAGGGTGGGTTTATAGGGGCACAAATCCAAGTGTACAAAATCAGGGTCATGGATGTGCTGATACTGAATGAAAAATCCCAAACTTCTACGGGCACGCCAAAATCGAGATTCTCCAAAGAAATATTAACTGTAGGTGCATTTAGTTTTGGATAAATGCAGTTACTTAGAGTGTTTGATGGATCAGTAACAATTCAGTGTGTGCTGAAGGGAACCCACAAGGCTCGATGACAAAAGCTAAAATGTCCGAGTATTGTCTCATTTAACATCCTCTAAGCAAGCACAGTGGTCACTGTCCCTGTGATCTCATGTGGGGAGTATAAACTCACTTTTTGACAGGTTTTTCCTGGTTACTGTTTTCATTTAGCAAGATGGCCCCTGCTCTATGCGTGTCCTACTCACCGTTTTAAAATCAATGCCCCCATTTTAAAAATACTTCTTTGTTATTATTGTATTAATACAGAAGCTGAGTTTGTATGGATTGTTTATATTTTTAAAAAGTCTTTCCTCTCATTTCCCCCAGTCTAGATAAATTTAGAGTGTACATGTTGTGAGTGCATAGCAGGATTTCTCAGGAAACAATAAATCTGGACCACTCAGCCTGATAGTAGCAAAGTATCTCTAGATTTACAGACTGTAAACTGGGTATAAACTCAGCCTTGTGTCTCAAAAAGAATTACATTGAGATTTCTCTTTTGAATCAAGAAGCTGTGCTGAAAGATGGAAGAAGTAATCCTCTGTAAAATCCCTTTTCCAGCTCTGACGAAGCCTTCTGCAAAGTGAACCTGCATTACCGCACGGAGAGCGGGCTCTCGCTGCTGCACCTGTGCTGCGTGTGTGGGGGTAGGTGGGGACACAGGCATGCCCTGACAGTCACTGCTGCTTCTCCTGCCAGGGCTGCACCTCCTGGGAGCTGCTCAGAGGGAGCTGCACCTCCAGGGACCTGCACCTCTGGGGGGCTGCTCAGAGGGAGCTGCACCTCCAGGGAGCTGCATCTCCTGGGAACAGCACCTCCAGAGAGCTGCTCCTCCAGAGAGCTGCTCCTCCAGGGAGCTGCACCTCCAGGGGACTGCTCAGAGGGAGCTGCACCTCCAGAAAGCTGCACCTCCAGGGACCTGCACCTCTCGGGGGCTGCTTCTCCGGGGGGCTGCTCAGAGGGAGCAGCAGCTCTCAGCATCGCCCTAAGCTGCGCTGCCAGAGGGTCAGTCACAGCAGCTGATTATTCAGTCTGACCAAAGCTCTGGTTGATGATTTACTGCAGATGTTCAGCTCATCCAAAAGTGCTTCTGTGTGCATTCGTTAATCCAATTCATCACAGAGCATTTCTGGCTCCACATTTCTGGATTCTGTCCGTGGCTCAGGCTCTAGGACAGGGACCTTGTTCTAGCAGCACTTTGTTATACTTACACCACCAACTTTTCTACTGTAACCAAAATATCTATATTTTAGTTCACATTGATTAAAAGAAGAATAACTGAAATGCTTTATTGACAAACATCAGCTGATAGGGCTTTTCCAGAGAGCAAATCAGAATACACAAGGGAAGAGGGCAAGATGTGTTCTGAGATGCTCATAGAAACATACTAACAGTGGGATTTTCCGCTTGGATCCACACAGCTGCTCTGTTATCCACACCAAGTCATTAGTTCATGCACTTGCTGTGCTCTTGTTATACAATTTTCAGCAGAAATTGGCTGAGAGAGGCAAAGAGACTTCTACCCTGAGGTTTCAGCTCTGCAAAGCTGAGATATTTCCATCAACCTCATCATTGCAAAGTTTCAAAAGATGTATTTTATTACTTGCCTCAGGTCTGCAGTCGAGATATCTATTTCTCTGCTTTCAAACTCACACAGGAGCTTCTTACCTCATCTGCATGTTCTTTCCTGTAACTGACTTTTTTCCACTTTTCTCTCTAAAGGCAACAAATCACACATCAGAACTCTCATGCTGAAAGGGCTGCGCCCATCCAGACTAACGAGAAATGGATTTACAGCTCTGCACTTGGCAGCTTATAAGGTAAATTATTTTAAATAGAATAAATAGAATTAGGATAGGAAATCAGAACTGAGCAGCTGATTTGTCTGAACTGTCTAGATGAGCTCCAGTGAAAATATGTATTTCACATTTGTGAATGTGTGTGGGGCATAGGAAAATGCCCCATGAGGAGCCCATGCACAGGACTCAGCATGTGCTTCTGAGGTGTCATCCACGGGGCATGATACTGCTTTGGAATTACTGATGGAGACATCCAATGCACCTCAAGATAGAGGAGTTGCCCAGTGCCACCAGAAAATCAGGATTTAACCAGTTTAACAGCCAGGCTTCAGAGTAGCAGAGGAGAGATGCCAGGTGCCCGGACAGGCTCCCCCAGGCTCTCCCGGCACAGCCAGAGGGGCCGGGGCTGGTGCTGCTCCCTTCAGCCTGAGGGCCGTGTCCTGGCACGGAGCTGGTTGAATCCATGGCTTGCAGGACGATGTGGAGCTGCTCACGGCGCTGCTGCATGGCGGGGCTGACGTCCAGCAGGTCGGGTACGGAGCGCTGACAGCCCTGCACGTCGCCACCATCGCTGGCCACCACAAGGTACGTCTGTCCCTGGCTGTGCAGGGCTGGAATAGGTGAGTGCTGACATTGGCAGGTCATTCTCTTTTACACTGATGTCTTTCAGAACAAAAGTCAGAACTGGTTAAGTACAGCTGGATTGTATTTAATTGGTTTTTTCCTGCATTTTGGGTAAATCACATCTGTGCATCTATTTTTACACTGAACAAACATGCACAAAGGACACAGATCAAAGGTTGGACTTGATAGGTCTTGGAGGTGTTTTCCAACCTTGATGATTCTTTGATTTTAACAGTTCTGTGCAGAATGATGGTGGAGCTGTTAGCCTGAGCCCTGACTCTGGGATGGTCTCATCCACAGGTATTTAATGTCTCCTCTATGGACAGTACAAAGTGCTCTTCTCTGAGCACTCTGGGATTTCAAGTAATTTCTAAAACATCTGGGCCTTTTTCTGTAAATGCCAAAGGCAGACCTGCTATTGCTCCCCTGTCCTGAGTTCCTGCTGACGTTATGGGCAATTTAGGGTGCTCAAAACCCAACAAGGATGAGTCTATTAACTCAATAAGAAATAAACTGTTAGTAGTATTGAAAAGTTCCTTATTTCTTCCCTGGAAATGATCAGCTCTGTATCAGAAGCATCTCCATAAATGGAATGGGACTCTATATAGCTACTTGGTTCATCTGCTGCTCTGGGAACCAAGGGTTTATAGTCCAAGCTCTTGCTTTACTTCTTTACATGGCTGTGAAATTTTCAGTCAGTTTAGAAGTTCCTCTGCCAGATAAAGTAGCTTGTTTTGTCCACAATTTCATTAATATTCATTGGATATAATTTTTTTCAGCCCTCCCTTATGTGGACAAGTTTTTATCCCTTCCCCTTTTCCACAAAAAAGTCATTATGTCTGTCTCATGGACTTTTTTGTTGGCTCCTTCTAACCTTCAGAGTGGCTTAATTGTCTTTGAAGTGAACATTATTGACTTGAATGTTCAAAAACTTCTGAATAAACGTTTTGTGAGAGAATTTTAAGAAAAATTGTGAAGTAAGACTATTTTACAAGTTGTTTAAAGTGTTGTTTTGAAATAACATTTGCTTGTACAAGGAGAAAGGAAGCATTAGTTCTCCTTGTTCTCCAGGCTGTGATGCTGTGAACCCCCTGGGATGCTGCTGGCTGCCTTTGACCAGCCCACCCAGCTGCTTTCCCTGCAGCTTGGGAATGTCTCCTGGGCTACAAGCTTCTCCTCCACTCACCATCTGTCTCCTGAGGATAAACATTTTTTTTTCTCTTTAGTTTCTGAAGTATTTCTGTCCTTACACATCTCTTCAGCATAGCCTCCTACTTGTGATGCCTATGACAGCTTTCAGTGCTTTCTAAGTCTCCTTTTGTCTTTCCTAGAAAGATATCTTGTCTGAGAGACTATCAAGCCTCCCTCTGTACCCCTCTCATCATTTACACTTGAGTGGAGTTTGCTTAGTACAGCACACAAAATTCTGTTTATCAGGAGATCACAAAGCAGCAAGCATGGCTGCCATTGCTACAGCCTGGAAAATGTGTCAAAGCCCATCTAGTTTTATGTTCATCATCAGGGATGGATCCACATCACTCATCAGTTTTTTAATCTTGAAGATCCACCTTGAAAGCTCCTATGTGAATCTACATTTTGAATTCAAGCTCCCAAAGAGTCTAAGGAGAGTTGGAGTTATGGTCACATCCCTGGATGTGTTACAGCCTCACAGTTCATGGCTAAATTAAGATCAGGCTGATCCGAAGAGGTTTTGGTCATATTAGTGTAAAAGCTGCAGGCCCAAGCATCTCTGTTCAGAGACAACAGCTACCACTTCAGTTTTATCGTGGTAGTTTGCTGAAAAATGTCTTAAATGAGTCATTTGAAAACCACCAAACCATTAAATCTCTGGCTCTGTGTTCCAATCTCTGGTTCTGTGTTCCCACCTCTGGCTCACCAAGATATTGAAAACTGGCCAGACGGGAGAAACACAGTGAGGAGAATCAGTTGTGTTAACTAAATATTTGAGTGTATTCTTTACTACTTGAGCATATTCCCACCCATCCCATGAGTGCCTGCTGCTGAGCTGGTGGAGGAGCCACAGCTTCTCCAAAGATCTCAGGAGATCTTTCTTAGGATTTTTATTATGAGGTCAAATGCTTTTTTGAGATCGGCAGCAAGTATCCACAGCACAAGGATGTCAGTGCAGGTGGCATTCAGCAGGGGAAGTTCTGACTGTGTATGAAGGGGACGAGGGGATGACCACGAGAGTGATGCAGCACGGAGAGCATTAGGGAGGCTGCAGAACCTCCCCCCGTGGCAATAATCAGACCTGGCCCTGCAGTGCTGCCCCACAGCCATTTCTGTGCCTCTTACTTCATAAATCAGTTTTTTTAGTGGCGCACCGATTTTCAGGCTCCTTTGTAAAGCATCAGTGACATTCAGTGTTCAGTTCAAGTACTGTAAGTTGATCACTTTTTGCATGCTGTACACAGCTCTGCACCTTTGTAGCTCATTTGTTTGGGGCAGTTTGGCATTTTTTAAGCTGGAGGCATGGTGTTTCAGTGGTGTTTCACTGGCTGAGCACGTGCAGTGCACACCTAGCCCCTGATGGGTGTCCCGCTGCTGTCCCCGCAGGCTGTGGATGCTCTGCTGCAGCACGGAGCCTACGTGAACGTGCAGGACGCCGTGTTCTTCACCCCGCTGCACATCGCTGCCTGCTATGGCCACGAGCAGGTAGCTGGGCAGATCACAGCTCTGGGCCTTGGAGCTGGTTCCTTTATTGTGCTGATTGGTCACAACTGGCTCTGGTGTTCACTCACCATAGAGGATGTTTTTCAGAATGAACGTGTGCTTGCTTTTGAGAATTTTAGTATTTTTGTAGACATGTAACTTAAAAATGAGTTCTCTGTAGAATCTCTTCTCCCTGTTTTAACTTTACAGAGATGCTCACATAAAGTGTTACCCAATGCAATATTGCATCTGCTTTTCTCAATGTTTTATTTTTGTGTGATATTTTAATTAACCCTAATGAAGTTTTTAGGTAACCCACCTCTTAATGAAGTTTGGAGCTGATGTGAATGCAAGTGGTGAAGTTGGGGACAGACCTCTCCACCTGGCTGCTGCCAAAGGCTTTCTCAGCATCACAAAGCTTTTGATGGAAGAGGGAAGCAAAGCTGATGGTAAGAAAAGATATTTAGAAATCATCTTTAACATTGTGTTTGCTACACAGACTCCTAGCTTCCTAACACATACTCTTTGTACATGGGTTTGTGTATCATCTTGGGACAACTGAAACAAGAAAACAGCAGTTGGAGAGTTTTCCTTGGTTATGCTGGTTTGTCATCTCACATTTACTCTGTTTTCAGTAATAAGTTAGAGGTGAAAAACAGGGGCAAAAAACAAAATTAGGATTAATATGCAGAGCTCATTATTTAGACATTGGTCCAGGCAGGGAACATGTGGCCATGTGGTGGGGATCTGTAGTCAGAGTGACTCAGATGCACAGAGAAGTAGTGAATGAGGTACACAAATTATCAAAAAAATCAAAATTTTGCTGCAAGTAATTAAAAATAGTTCATATGAAAGTCAAAATTCCACAGAAAAGGGTATTTTTTAGTACATGATTTATTGTGCTCCACAATCTTCCCACTCTTCACTGTGGGCCATTTTCTGTCTGAGAAAAGTGCCTGTGTGACTTGTTGGGCTGCACAGATACAAAAATCTCTCAGCAAACTTTGGGCATTGTGTGAGTTCTTTGTCCAGGTGGCCTCACAGTGATGTCACTGGGGACATTGCACTTCATTGCTTATATTCTGCATGGATATAATATTTAAAATATTTTCTCCTGTGACTGATGTCAGTGTGCAGCTGGTGGTTCTGCTGGGTTCTTCCTCTTTCTATTTTCCCTCTCCTTTTGCTGTTTCAGTAACACTGAAGGCACAAAATGTGTCCCTCTCCAGCCTTACTCCTCCCTTGCTGTGACTCCTGTCACAGGTGTGCCCCTGCATACTGGTGGCACATCCCCAGAGGCACACAGGTGTGATAACTTCTGTCACATTTTAGGCATGTTGTGATTATCTGTGCAGAGATTCTTACCTGTACCTGAAGGGAGCCTTGAAGAAAGATGGAGAGACACTATTTACAAGGGCCTGGAGTGCCTGGACAGGACCCAGGAAATGGCTTCACACTCACAGGGGTTAGGGGAGTTAGATTAAACAACAGGAAAATATTCTTCCCTGTGAGGGTGGGCAGGCCCTGGCACAGGTGCCCAGAGCAGCTGGGGCTGCCCCGGACCCCTGGCAGTGCCCAAGGCCAGGCTGGAGGGGGCTTGGAGCAGCCTGGGACAATAGGAGGTGTCCCTGCCCACAGGGAGGGACCTTAAATATCAGGATCCCTTCCAACCCAGGCAATTCTGTTATTCTGTGAAATACTGAGCACATTTCAAATTATTTAAAAATTAATTTCTTATCCTCAGAGTAAGAGACAGAAATGTTTTTTGGGAAGTAACAGTACTGCTTGGAAACGTACTGCTCTTTAATAGATCAATTTGCCATGTACTCTGAGAGTCCTGCCTGCAATCACACATCCTCCTCATGCAGTAGAAAAGCTTGGAGGGAAGCAGCAGAGTCGGGTCTGTGTGTGCTGCTTTCAGTAGCGAGCTCAGGGTGTTCCAGCCTCGATGTGTGTGCACTGGGCTGATATAATTATAATAAAGGGGGGAAAAAAGAGACGTTCTCTCATCATGACAAGGCAGTGGGAGGTTTGCTCTCTTTTAGAGAGTTTATTCCAAAAGGAAAGAATCTGGGGCACCATTTCAGGTCCTTTTCTTTAAACTCAGAATCTTCAGCACAATAAAAAAGAAAAGGGAGACTGGAAGCGGGAAGCCTTTTGCTCTTAAAGTAGCACACTTTGAAACTTGCTGTAAATGCAGCAGCAGAGGAAAAGCCTTTAGTGCCCAGGAATGAAAGGAATTGGGGAAAGAACCTGAATAAATTTGGCAGTGTTCAGTGCAGACCAGTAATTGGGGTCACAAACTTGAACTATTTCTTTTAACGCGATGTGACTCGCGTCAGCCCAGCACCACCGCGGCTGCCCGTCCCTAGGCAGGCAGAAGGCTCCCTGGCATGGCTGTGCTCCATGGCAGCTGGCAGCCTCCAACATTCCCATCTGCAGATCAAGGATCTCCCAGGGGTACGCTCCATGCAACTGCCCTTGGATTATTTTGCTACTACTGGTAGATGCCAGCAGTTCTGTACTGCCTGGACATTCCCAGTTCTGTTGATATTGTTATTATCTTACTTTTGCTTCAAAATTGCTCTAAGGGTCATCTGTGACTCATGATTCCTTCATGGAAAGCTTCATCAAGAGACTCAATGAGTTTGCAGCTGGAAAAAAGCTGTCATGGCCAAGAAAATCACCTGGACAGTGCACTGCAGATAGCACAGAGCACTCTGGGTGTGATATACAAAAGATCATAGAAATTTCAATTTTAAACAAATACATCCACAAATATTTTTTCCAGGAGGTTTCAAAATGCATAGACACAACACATAAAATTCTGCTAAATATCTGAAACAATCCCGGACATGCTGTGTTAAGGATAAAATCTTTTCTGTGGTCTTTTCTGGGTCAACTGGCAGTGAATGCTCAGGACAATGAAGATCATGTGCCTCTGCACTTCTGCTCTCGATTTGGGCACCATGATATTGTGAAGTTCTTACTGCAGAGCAGCTTCGAAGTGCAGCCCCACGTGGTGAATATCTATGGAGACACACCTCTACACCTGTGAGTGCCCCGGAGCAGCTGCTGCGCAGGTCTGGGGCTCGTGGGACGGCTGGTTTTGCTAACACCTCTGCACTGGCTTCCTCCTCAGTGCCTGTTACAATGGGAAGTTTGAAGTTGTCAAGGAAATAATTCAGCTCTCAGGAACAGAGAGTCTCACTAAAGAAAATATATTCAGTGAAACAGCTTTCCACAGGTGAGGTGTCCAAATGCCATTATCAGTAGAGCTCCACATACACACACTGCAGCACAACAGCCAAAACTACCGACAGCAGCAGCCAGGTGAGGGGCAGGGCGAGCAGGGAGCTGCACAGGGAGGGTGAGTTTGGGTCAGGAGACACATGACAGGGCATGAAAGAAGAGGCAGAACCAGGCAGTGAAAATCAGGTTCACCAACACCAGGTTGGACAATGGTTCCTCTCCTCGTCCAGTTTGAGATCAGAGCTTGTTCCACCTGGATGTCTGCTGGAGCCAGGTACTTGGAATGAGAAACCAGATGGCAGAACATGGTTTGGTTGGCATGTTGAGGGCTGTTTAAGAGGCACTTTGCAACACAGACTGTTTGCACAATTGTGCAAAATTAGGTGATTCAGCAATAACTGGAATGTTTCTGAAACAATAGAAATGAATATGCTCTGGGGGATTAATCATGCATTTGCACATTTCTAATGATCCTTTATTACTACATTTCTATCTCTGTGTAATTCTTTGTATATTTTTGGCTACCTACATTATTTATTTTGTGGGCTATAGCACTCACCTTTACTTCTGCAGTGCTTGCACCTATGGAAAGAACATAGAACTTGTCAAGTTTCTTCTTGACCAGAATGTTGTAAGCATCAATCATCAGGGGAGAGATGGGCACACAGGTAACATCATCACACTCCCTTTGTATGAGGGTATATACCAGCACCAAAATATGGGGAAGCCAAACACCATTGGGATTTCCAGGGTAATTCCAGCACCTGAGTACCCTTCAGACAGAGCACAGCTCTTCTGAAATATTTTTACAGGAGGTATATAAGTGATAAGACTTCAGTGAGGATGTATCAGGCTCATTAAGGTGTATATGAGTAACAAAACCTGATGTAAACTGTTCCTCCCATATTGAGACTTTTAAGTAGTATTAGAAATCATTCTGCAAAGAGATTGGCTTCTGGAATGTAGTGTCTGAAGGGCTGCACACCTTTCTGTCCCCACTACACAGAGCTGCCTTTGTTTCCACTTGCTTTTTCTCACATACAGAGTCGTTAAATGTGGTTTGCAGGTGGCAGAGTAAATGGTGGCACATTGTGCAGAGGCAATAGATTGGTTCTTGCAGCCTTAATGTTTCATTTTCACCTCCTGCCTCAGGACTTTTTTTTGACAACATATTTATTTATTGAGATCAATTTGCACTTTGCAGTTGTTGTGCAGTCCTGTTGCCATGTTCTGACAGCTGTGCTCCCCACACTTCTCTGATGTTCCAGGATTGCACTGTGCTTGCTACCATGGCCATATTCGCCTCGTGCAGTTCTTGCTGGATAACGGAGCTGATATGAATCTTGTAGCTTGTGATCCCAGCAGGTCCAGTGGAGAAAAGGATGAGCAGACCTGTTTGATGTGGGCTTATGAGAAAGGTATTTCAATTTCCTAGCTTCTGCTACAAAACCCACCAAAGCTGTGCTGGCAGGAGAGGGCAGCATGGGAAGGAGATAACGGGGCAGAATAACCTGCCAATGCCTGCAGGCAGAGCTCCCTGCATCTGCTCCCCAGGAAATGGCACCAAGGGCCCCAGCCCTTCAATTTGTCATCTCAGATCTCTGTTAAACATCAGTTTAATACAGCACACTCAGAAGAGGAGGAGTGTTCCTGTGCTGCTGAAACAGGAGACACGCAGCCTGTGCAGCAAGGGCTGTTCCTCCTCTGGCATGCAATGAGTTCTCATTTTATCGCTGAACATTGTGAGGAGCAATGGATCAGTCAGTAATCCTGAATTCTTGCAAATATGGATCAAAGTGAGGCGTTTTCATGGATCCTGTTATACTGTCCTGCACGTCCAGCCAGGTAGCAGCTCCCATCTTGTTTCTGAGTCTGTGGCTTCTGGGACATTCCCCTTGCAGTGCCTTTTATTGTGAGAGTGACTGTAATACACTAAAACTATGAGTTTGCAAGGCTTTTCAAAGTGTGATTATTGGCAAAATAATGCATAAGAAATTACTGAGGGAAAACTTACCTTGGAAAGATTTAGGAAAGAATTTTAAATGCTGCCAGGCAGAATTTTGTGCATCAAACACTTGAGCAGGCACTGCTTCCAGCTGGTGCCTTGCAAGGGGCAGGGGCAAGTGTAGATTCCATCTGCAGCAATAGGTGCACAAATTTCTCTGGGTTAGGACTACAAAAGGAGTGTTTACAGGCAGTGGTTTTCCTTGTCAGGTCCACTGAAGATTATTGTCCACTTCCATTGCAGGAGTTCTGCAGCAGGATTTTCCTTTGCCATATCTTGCATTTTAGGAGTAGGTGGACTTGACAAAATAGCATGCTTATTTTTACAGGCAGAAATTTCCCATATTTCTACAATTAAGAATCACAGTATGTTTAGATTAACATCACCATGTCTTTGCATATTTTATGAGCATGTTTTACATTTTTTTAAAAAAATCTCCTGATTTTGTATAAATTAATTTTTTTTTAAAAGTCTTTTGAGTTGCCTGCAAATCCTTGTATTTCTTCTTTCTTTCCTAGGTCACGATGCCATTGTGACCCTCCTGAAGCATTACAAGAGACCTCAGGATGAATCCCCCTGCAACGAATACTCCCAGCCTGGAGGAGGTATGGGCTGAGCAATCATTTTATTCAAAGGGCCTCATCCAAAGACTGCTGAAATCTCTGGAAGTGCTCCACCCATGTCAGAGAGCTTTGGGTCAGTCCTGTCTGGCACAAATAAGATCATTGTCATGGGACTCTCAGTTTTCTGGCCATACACAGATTCCTTCCGAGGCTGCAGCCATCCAACACCCCAGTCTGCTGTGCCTGGTACAGTGAGCAAAATTAATTGTGTCCCAGCCCAAGCCAGCTGCCAACAGATGTGTTGATGTGTTTGTCTGAATTCTTACCCTTTATTATTAATTCTTTCTGGCATCATTGACTCAGTAATCTATTAGCACCATCACTTACGTTGTTCTTGAACTCCATAATTCCACTCTGTTCTTTATTTCAGACGGTTCCTACGTGTCAGTGCCATCCCCTCTAGGGAAGATTAAAAGCATGACAAAAGGTATTTGCAATGGCAAGGGAAAACGTGAATTTTTGTGGTCCTTGTATCCAATGTGTTTGTCAGCCTGAACACCCTACACAGGATTCATTTTTCTTGGACTTTTTATGGTACATTGTTCCATTTCCCTGGGAGAATTTTACGAAACAATATTCTTAGCTTTGTTACTTGGTAAAATGACAATTCCTGTATTTGCCTTGTTTTCATTCACTTAAAAATATCTATATTTCTTTTTGTTTCTTTGAGAAGAGGCTGTGATGTGAAATCACACTAATGAAATACCCACTTCTCCATGAATGCAAATAAATATCCTGTGAAATGCCTGAATTATCCTTATAAGAAAAATTCTATCCGAAAATAATTTTAGTCTGAAACAAATACAGTTGAAACATTCAGATAAATATTTTAAGGCTATTTTAAGATATTTCCTCTTTTTTTTTTTGGTGATACTTTTCAATTTTCCACTTTAAATGTTCACTCAAATCCTTACCTCCTTCATGCAGCAGCATCAAAACGCTCTATTTAGAAATATTCTGATAAACTTTATAGTAATAAACTAAAAAGATAAACAAGATAGAGACATTTGACAACTAAATTTAGTTGCAAAGTTTAGATTCTGTATGTCACCAAGAGCCAGTCAGCTCTAGCATCCCCAGCAGCAGCAATGAGCACTGGCTACACAGAAAAAAAGAATTAATTCTCCATGTCAGGAATTCTGCACTGCCATCCCATGGTACAGGCAGAGTTTGGGAATGTGCTGACAGGTGCAAAAGCCAGGAGTGCCCAAGGCAGCCGGTGGCGTTGCAAGGCTGTGTCTGTCACTGGGGTTTGCTGGAGCAGGGAGCAGGATTAGCAGCCAAATTACAGGGAAAGATCAGCTTTGCCCCAGTGCAAGAGTTCTGAAGTTCAGTGCTTTTCTTCTTGGTCCCCCCCTTGGCCACATTACAAACAGGATTGGGGTTTCTCTTGCAGAACCATGTTTTACAAACAGGATGGGGGTTTCTCCTGCAGAACCATGTTTTACAAACAGGATGGGGGTTTCTCTTGCAGAACCATGTTTTACAAGTGGGATGGGGGTTTCTCTTGCAGAACCATGTTTTACAAACAGGATTGGGGTTTCTCTTGCAGAAAAGGCCGATGTCCTCCTTCTCCGTGCTGGTTTGCCATCACACTTCCACCTCCAGCTCTCTGAGATAGAGTTCCATGAGATTATTGGCTCAGGTACCAGAAGTGAAAGTGCATTCACTTAAAGTTGTTGATGTTGATAACAAACATAGTTGAGCTTATTCATTTTAAACCGTTTTAGGGTCTTTTGGAAAAGTCTATAAGGGACGATGTAGAAATAAAATTGTTGCAATCAAACGGTAAGTTTGTCAGGCTTTTCCACCCTGTTTGGTCAATGACCTAGTCTGAAGTACTTCCAAAGCCTGCATTTTATGAGACCTTTGCCTTCTGCTCGCTCTCATGTCAATTCTAAGTTACCGAGCCAACACCTACTGCTGCAAGTCCGATGTGGACATGTTCTGCCGTGAGGTTTCCATTCTCTGCCGACTGAACCATCCCTGTGTCATCCAGTTCGTGGGAGCCTGCCTGGATGACCCCAGCCAGTTTGCCATTGTCACCCAGTACATCTCTGGGGGATCGCTCTTCTCCCTGCTCCACGAGCAGAAGAGGTATTGCCCTCACCCGCCACAGGCCTGCTTACAGAATTTGGAAGAGTAGGGAATCTGTGCTGATGTAAATATTCATTTCAGCACAGGACAACAGAGAAAGGAACACACTAGAAAATATTGAGCTTTGGTTCAGTTTATTGGGTGAACAAGGTAAATTGATAAGTGATCACAAAATGGTTTTTGTCACTATTTTGCAGTATGTAGATTTACTTTACATAGATTATATAACATTATTTTGTATGTAAAACAATTTTAAACGTTCTATGATTTACAGATAAAACTAACTTTCAACTGTCTATTAACTTCAAGTAAGCTTTGTTTTTTTACAAAATACAGAATTCTTGATCTGCAGTCTAAATTAATCATTGCTGTAGATGTGGCCAAAGGCATGGAGTACCTCCACAATCTCACACAGCCCATCATACATCGGGATTTGAACAGGTCAGTTTCTGTCTTTAACCTAAAAATTTAGGCAACATGAAATCTTGAAGCCACAGGGACACCCTGCAGTCTCCTGCAACCCCAGTGTCTCATTAGCACTCAATTGAAAGTAATCTCCGAGGTTTTGTACAAACCCCTACAAGTCACAATTGCAGAACTGTGACTGATCTTGAAGGCTGCAGTCACTGACAGTGTTTTCCTGCATCGGCTTGTTTTTCTGAATCTGTTTTCCAGTGCTCAGTTTCAGCCTAACACCTGCTGTCAAAGGGCCCTTGGTCACATTCCCTCATCACTTCGTCTCTGTCCCTGTGCTTTGTCTCTTTTACTGTCAATATTTCCCCATGGTCACTGAGTTTGCATGTTCCTGGTTTGCTTGGCTCGTTTGTTAGAGCTAACAGCAGCTCTGATTGCTCCCCTCTGGGAGCTGAGGTCTTGCGCAGGACTGGGCACTCATCCCTCTCTTTGGTGGTATCCCTGTGAGAGCAGAGCCCTCAGTATCTGCAGGGAAAAGCCTCTTCTTCCTGTTCTCACTATGGAAAGTCTCGTGCCTGTTTCAGCAACAGGGGATGAGGTACCTGAGCTGCACTGATTGCAAGATTGGAGATGAAAATTATCCTTTTGCTAAAGCCAAAACATGGTCCTTAGCTCTGTCAGCCCTCGAGAGCAACAGGCTGGAATGGCATCCTCCACTCTCCTTTGAGCCTCCTTCACACACCTGCATCTCTGGCCAGTCCTTCCAGGCCACAAACCTGAGTTGTTCCAAGGGAGAGCCTTGCTCTCTCTTGAGCCAAGAGCCCTGTGCCAGACTCTGCAGCTGGGAACTGCTCCAGGGGAGCCAAGGCTCAGACCTCACAGTGCAGCTCCATGCCTTGGTGGCTCTTAGAAGAAGGGTTCTGCACTGAAGGATTTTAAATGATGATTTCCACAGAAGAAAACCCAACCCAGTATCTTCATAGAGAGCCAGAAAGCCCCACAGAACTCATACAGATCACATTTATGAGGGTCAGAAGATAATGTGCTCTAGGGTTGTTGGTGCCATTGATGTGTGCTGCTGAGAGGGCTCAACTTGGGAAAGTTTAGTGCAAGAGCAGGAGTCATGTGTGCAGTATGAGTTCCAGCCAACCCACGGGTACAATTACCAGATGAAAATCTTTGCAACAGCTTAGGAGAAAGACTAAGAGTGAAATTCCATGCTAAGTTTTGCCAGTGGCTTCACAGGAGCCTCATATTTTTTACCTTAAATTTTTACATAACTCAGAATTTGGTGAGTTCTGAATCTAATGCACTGCTCATAATGCATTAAATAAACCTGCAATGTGGCTTGACAGAATAGAGAAGAAAATTAATCTTTCATGTCTCTACCCTGGAAAAGGGGTTATCCTTCCATTTGAAGAATAATTGGGAGTTTTATTTTGCTTTTCACTTCTGGCAGCCATCAGAAATGGTGACATGCATCAACCTATTACTGCTTACACCATGGTGAGGGATGGTAGCCACGATGATTATAGCACTTCAATAAAAGAGAGACCATTTTAGTACCCATTTAATTTAAGCCATAACAGCTGAACATGGCTGGAGGAAACCTTTGAGTGACTGACCTGCTTTTGATGACTGTAACTATCTGTGAACACTTCTGAGAGCTGCTTGGTGAGGGAGATGAAAGAGAGGATGGCAGCCTGGTGGTAATGGGGATGGAGTCTGCGACTCCTCTTTGTTGAAATATCCCTTGTGAAATCTTAAAATATCCATTGCTTTTCATTACACCTACAGCATGTTAAAGGCAGAAGGATCTTTTAATGGCCCGAGTCCCCAGGAAAGGGACCTGCTGAGCCTGTCACTTGCCATGGGAGAGAGAAGCCTCCATGCCTGGCAGACCCCAGAACCATGTCCTTGCACAAAGCCAGGATCATTGCACACTCCTTATTTTTACTTTGTTTCCTTCCTTCCATGGTTTAATGAAAAGAACAATGCCTGCTCTCACCTGTGTGACCTTAACAGAAGACAATTAATTTCTGATTCTGCTGAACTCAGTATTAGTCTTTTGCCAGCTCAGTTCAGCTTTTTCTTGCTGTATTTCTCAAATTAAGCTTAAGAGGACTTGTTTCACCTTAGGTTTTCAAATTTTCAAGTGTCACTGAGGCAATAACAGCATTTTTAAGATGTGCCTTCCAAGTCTTTTTTCTGCAGGGTGTGTTTTTTACTTTAAAAAAGAAAAATCAGTAATTGTAGTGTTCCCTGGAGGTACCAGACTGACAAAACCCTCCAAGAGCCTGCTTCCTGCTCTCAGATATGCCCATCAATGCACTCAGCACCAAGATGAGCATTTCAGCACTGTTTGTCAGATCCTGGGCCAGGGGAGATTCAAGTTGGGCATCAGGGAGAATTTCTTCACTGAAACAGTGGTCAGACACTGGAAGAGGCTGCCCGGGGCAGTGGTGGAGTGGAGTTCCCATCCCTGGAGGTGTCCAGGGAACAACTGAACATGGCACTCAGTGCTCTTGGCTGAGGACAAGGTGAGGATTGGGCACAGGTTGATCTTGGAGGTCTTGGAGACGTCTTTTCTAATCTCTGGGATTCTGTGGTTCTATGAAAGGTTGATGAAGAGAAAGGGAATTTCAATTGATTTCTCTGCTTCTTCGCAAAAACTGTCTGCCTAGGTCTTGATTATGCCTCGACTTGTCAAACTGGATTTATTCAAGTTTACACTATCTTAGAATAGGTTGAAGTTGAAGCTAGGGCTCAGTGCAGTTTCTTCACATTGAGACATGGTGATAATTTCTGTCCCTACTGACAGAGGCCAAATCTGAGCAAAGACACACAAAGTCTGTAGCTTTGTATGGCTTGTGTACCTTCACCCAGCCTGGGGCACAGCCTTCGAGAGTTGTTCAGCCTTGTGTTTGATTCATATTTTCATTTGGCATATGGTGTGGGTTTCAAAACAATTCCACATATCACACTAAAATCACATCAGTATTTTGATGGAAAGTACATACGAGAGCTAAAATCAGATTGAATATAAATCAAGAGAGTCATGGTTACATTTTATGATTAAATTTATCATCCCAAGGGTTGGGTTTAGGTGAAGGTGGAAATCTTGAAGACAGTGATTTGTGGGAGTTCTGCTTGGAGAGCTTAAATTTTTTTCTGTTCTAAAACTGTTATCTGGTAAAATTTGTGTTCTTCACTTGACTGTTCTCGTTTGTATCTGCAGCTCTAATATGAGCAAGTTGTGTTTTTTGTTGAGGCCATCAATATTACTTCTATTTTCCCTCCTCATGTAAACTCTTGCCAACCTTTTCATTTCTGTTTTTCATACACTTTTCACTCCTCTGAATTTTCTTGGCTCACTCAGGCTTTGATAAATCTCCTGAGGGCATTGTTGTGTCCACATTCCTGCACTTTTATGCTGTGATTTGCTCAGCCCTTCCAAAGCCCTGTGCCACGAGGGTGTAATGACTGGGGCAGGGAAACCTTTATTTCCAGAGCTACTGGAAGCTTCTGACCCAACTGTAACATCTTGTGGGTCTTTCCCCAAGTTTCCATTTTGTTTGAAACCCTGTGTTTTTGTTGCTGATTTCTAGAATCTCCTCTGTATTTGTTGCATGCAAATCAAAGGTTGGCTTGCCCTCTCAGGGATAATGTGTACTTCCTAACAATAAATAGGAGACATACCTATAGACATTTACCTACCTAAGGAGGTGATTTGAACTCAAATGTTTAGATATGACCCAAAAACTATAACATTTTCACCATCTTTAAGACACTATCAACCAATTACCTATCGTTGTTTTTTTTCCCCAGTCACAATATTCTCCTGTATGAGGATGGTCATGCCGTAGTTGCCGATTTTGGAGGTAAGGATTTTTTGTGAAACACTTATAAATTAACCCTAAATTGTCTAAAACTAAACATATGTTTACTGAGAGGGTCCTGTGGAATTGTACTTAAGGCAGGACTTTTGTATAATAAGGTGTGTGTCTGTATTGGCCTGAGAGTAATTCTTTTTCTTGCTCTGTTTCAGAATCTCGATTTCTGCAATCCCTGGATGAAGACAACATGACAAAACAACCTGGGGTTTGCTTCTTGTTTTGTTCCACATAGTTAATATCAAACATACAGGCAAACACTAGGAGGAGAAGACATCAGAAGTATGTTTATTGGAAAAGATGGACTGGTGTAGTATTTAATCTCTCTCAATGTTTCTCTGTCTTGGTTTTATTTTTTTCCTCTTTTAATAGCAGAGATGAGGGAATATATAACATCTGCAGCAGAAAACAATGCTTTGTAAAACTGTCTTTGGAGCTCTATTGCTCCAATTCCTTACTAAAGAGTTATTTTTAATCCACTCTTCCCTACCCACATGCTGTTGGCAGGTGGTTCCTTTCTCTAACTGGGAATGACTCAGCACTGGTTCCCTTATTTCAGTTCTTTTCTGCACAGCAGCCTGCTGCTCACAGTCAGATTTACAAGACAGTTGTTGTCTTCGTGAGTTTGAGTCCTGTGTGTCACTCCATGGCCAGGAATGTTCACCTCATCCCAACTATTAGTGTGGCTGGGATGGGTGGTGGGATGGAATGGAGTGAGCAGTGCCAGGGGATGGGTGGTGCTACCCCAGGCCTTGGCAAGCAGCTCTTTAACTCTCTGTGTGGGTGGAGAGGAAGGAGCACAAGGACTCTGAAACTCCACCCTGAACCCTGGTTTGCTTGTGAAGCAGCCTCAGAGGGGTCTGCAGGAGCAGCAAGACCCCAAGGGAGCTGGCCCCAGTCCCGTGCAGCTGTTGTCAGCTCTTACTTCTGCCAGCAGCAGTTAATTCCTGCTGTATGGCATATATGTGCATGAGTCTCTCAGACCATATGAGGTGGTCTCCAGACCTGGAGCCTCGGGTTCTATTTTTATTCTCACCCTGCTGTGATGTTTAAAGCTAGCTCAGCCTGGCTCTGTGGAGCTGAGACAGCACCAAGCTAATGCAGTTACACATCATGCACAGTAACACACTGACTAGATCTTGCAAGCCAGGTGAAAGCTTTTCTTGGCAGATTACCAATTATTTTGTGGAGTGATAGAGGCAGGAAATAAGGAAACAAAGGAAGACAAACATACAAACACAGGAATAGGTGCTTGTGTGAGGAAACAAACACTGCTAATGTGTGATTGCTGTTTCCTGGGGCACAGAACCTGCGCTGGATGGCCCCTGAGGTGTTCACTCAGTGCACAAGGTACACCATCAAAGCCGATGTCTTCAGCTACGCTCTGTGCCTCTGGGAGCTGTTAACAGGGGAAATTCCATTTGCTCACCTGAAACCAGGTAACATGCTCAATTAATTAATATTCAAAATTTCTCTAAACTAGAGAAGGAGCTACACTGTAATTTTAACCAATATCTTACTGGAGTGTGTTATTGAGTGCTAAGATACTGCATTTGGTGAAAAGCACAGAACTATCCTAGTCCTATCCTGGACCTGTCTAGGTCCAGGGCTAGGAACAAGACACTGGCTACAGGGAGTCTTCTCTCACATGATTGCTGGGATTGAAAAGCCATTCCTTGGTACATCTGCTTGGTGTGCCTCAGGACAGCATCCACAAACCAGGGGAGGAAGGGGGGTATAAACAGCAGAGCAACATTTCCGGGGCAGCACTTTGTGCTCCTGACGTTCTGACCCCTGGATGTCTGACAAGAGTTGTTAGAGGTCACAAGCACTGCAGGACATGGTCAGAGCCAGCATGGGTAAGGAGGGAGGGCTCAGCCCCTCTGCCAGTGAGACCCTCACAGCTCTGTGACCTGTGACCAGAGGTGGGCCTGTGGCTTGGTGATGGGCATCTCAGTCTGCTCCTGGTCGGATGGGAAAAGCCTCCTTTAACCTCCAGCCTTCGTCTGACCTCCTTTATTTGTTGGTTGGATGGCTCAGTAGTAGATTTCCATACCTGCTGGGGGTCTCAGGGGTATTCCCAGGGCTGCTGTGACAGGTGCTGATGGTGTCTCAGGGTGGCAGGGGTGTTCCCAGGGCTGCTGTGACAGGTGCTGATGGTGTCTCAGGGTGGCAGGGGTGTTCCCAGGGCTGCTGTGACGGGTGCTGATGGTGTCTCAGGGTGGCAGGGGTGCTCCCAGGGCTGCTGTGACGGGTGCTGATGGTGTCTCTGGCTGTCCTGGGCAGCGGCAGCAGCAGCTGACATGGCCTATCACCATATCCGCCCACCCATCGGCTACTCCATCCCCAAGCCCATCTCTGCCTTGCTGATGAGGGGCTGGAACGCCTGTCCTGAGGTGAGTGCAGAGGGAAAATGGGCACATTGCTCTGGCTGATGCCCCCAAAATCAGTTTCTGTGGGAAGGGTCACTGCAGAATGCCCCCAGGCAGATAATGGGGTGTGTCAGGAAACACCTGGGGAATTGAGGTGAAGGTAATTGAGAAGGAAGGTAAATTAACATTAGGCTTTCAACAAAACTTAATTAATCACATAATGCTGATTATGACTTGAGATGTTACAGAACGAGTGGAAAATTCCTGGCTGCTCTCAGATTTTTGTAAGGGATGGTTAATGATAGAATGTAACACACATTCATTTTAAATTTATTAATAAGGTGTCCTATGAAAGGGCTGAGTTAAGCAAGCACTGAGATGGGTGCAGTCCCTGTGTCTGGTCAGCATTCCCACAGCCTCTCTGCCCCTGTAAGGAGATGCCATCCTTTCAGAATCCCAGTGCAGTTTGTTACCCATCAGTGTGACTCCTATGAAACTACTTCTTGCCAGTGTTTTAGAGCTTCAGGACAGAACTATAAAACAATTGATGGCTTCATCAGCCCATGGATAGCCAGAATTATGCACAAGATTTGAGCAAAATCTCGTCAAAATTATTTTAATAAAGGTTTTTTGCTACTGTTCTTTATTAGGCTCTATTTCGTTTTACTAAAAGTGTTTTGCTTCCACTTGTTATGGAAAAAGGCTGAGTTTTGGGGCTCAATGAGTGCTCACAGGTCAAAATTCTGCACAAGGTCTTCTCAGTTTAAAGAAAAAAAATGGCAGAAAATGGAGTATTCCTGTAGGGGTTTTTCTGGATGGCCATGAAATGCCTCCAAATTAGAAAAAATGTCCTTTTATTTGTCTTTAATTTCATTCAAGGCTCATCCTGGCTGAAAATTAGTTCCCATGTGCAATGTCCCTGTTTCTATTTATCAGGTACTTGAACATCTGTTTCCCAGAAACTTTTGACAGCAGCTGTTTCCAAAGGCAAACTGGTGAATTGAAGATTAGGAGCATCTCCTGAGAAGCCTTTTTCATCAGCTAATTGGATTTGTGAGCTTTAATTAGAGCCAGAGAATTTGCCATGAGGCCTAGGGCTGAGCTCTGTAAAGAAGTAAACGTTTAGATTTATTGTGCAACTCTCATGGACAAGGGAGGGAGGAGGATGGCCGTGCAGGCAGGTTGGCCAGGAACTCATCCACTGTTCATCACTGCTGTTGCTGTGTCTGAAGTCCTGTGTTCATGGGCAAAGAGAAAGTCATCCTGAAGATCAGAGCCAATAATTTATTGATTGTATTTTTGTGATCTAGTCATCATTAGCTCAAATCTGTTACAGAAAAAGAGATGAATTGCAGTTAAAGTTCATATACACACGTCTTCATGTTGTAGCTCAACACTGAAGATTTCATCAGATTCCCAAACAGACTGACAGCTATGCCTTAAGACTCAGAGAGGGAAAATGATTGGGACTGTGACTCATCCCTTCCCTGTGTGTCAATCTAATCACATCAGATCTGTCCCCTTCCATTTTTAACCCAGCTCTGGTTTTCCTGTTGTGTTCACAGGGGAGACCAGAGTTTTCAGAAGTTGTCACAAAGTTAGAGGAGTGTCTGTGCAATATTGAGGTGAGGACCCAGCTCCCAGCAGGGGAGGTCTGTGTGAGTGCAAGGGGGAACAGGGACAGAGGCAGCAGCTGAGGACAGCGGTGGCTTTGGAGCTGCTGGAAAAGTCCAAGATAAAATGGGATAGGACTTATAAGAGAGAGATGAGAAAGGACTTGTAAATATGCCATAATGGTACCTTTACTTTTTGTCTTTAATCCAGTTAATGTCTCCAGCGTCCAGCAACAGCAGCGGGTCCCTGTCTCCCTCCTCCTCCTCGGACTGCCTGGTGGCACGGGGTGGCCCTGGCCGCAGCCACGTGGCCGCTCTGCGCTCTCGCTTCGAGCTGGAGTACGCCGTGAACGCCTGGACCCAGGGGTGCGTGCGGGACAGGGGCTCGGGGCTCCCCCAGTGCTGAGGGGAAGAACCAGGCTGTGCTGCTGGCAGGTGGGAGGAGGAGCAGGACACAGCACTGGACCTGGGCCATCGCCTGTGTCCGTCACAGAGCCCAGGCTGCCACGGGGAGGGCGGCAGGGGAAGGGGAAAGTGGCCTTGCTGAGAAGGAAAGGGACAGATGGACAGACAGAAAGAGAACCCAGAGCCTTCCAGCAGGTACAGAGGCAAGAGACAGCTATGTAAGGAAGAGCCTCACAGATCTTAGCTGGAGTCAGCATTGCTGGGTTTGTTCCTACAAGGGTACATCCTAAAAGCTAGGTGTCACTCATTTCATGGCTACAGAACGGGAAGAACTCCTGGTGTTTTATAAGGCAGGGACACAAATGGGTTCTGTATTATTGTACCATTAAGTAAATACCTGAGGTATTATACCCTACCACTGGAAGAACAGATTTTGAGGGCAAACATAGCAACTCTCATTTCTAGGATCAGGGATGAGCCTCATGTTGGCAGGACAGTGGGTTGGGTCCATGACTGGAAGATAATTCCACAATCTTCCTTGTCTGAGAAACATATTTGCAAGAACTTTTTAGCAGTGACACATAAAAGACATGTCAATGTCCCGGGACTGATGCCTGGAATTGTTTCCAAGATGGCAATCCAGAGACAGCTGTGAAGCCCCAAATGGGGTATTTGAGGGCAGTTACTCAGAAGGGTAACTGAGTGCCAGCATGCCTGAGGTCGTGGTCTCACTGCATGACTTACTCTTGCTTTTTACTGAACTGCTGTGGCCAGGCCCCAGGCTGATGTCTCACGGTACTGTTCTCTCCTTCCACTCTGGGCAAACAAAGTTCTCATGCTCTGTAGATGTGCCTTCATCAGTCTTACCCCAACTGACCCCTCCTGTTTAAATTGCAGCACCGGGCAGCCCCCTTCTCAAGGCCTGTCTCTGGATGACATGAGAAGGAGCTTCCAGTACCCAGCAGTGGACAAAAACGGTGAGCTCCTGCCGAGTGCTCCCCGGCAGGGGACACGTGGACAGCAGGGGGTGGCAGTGACCTGGCCAGGTCATTGTGGTGGCACCGTGGGGGCCAGGAGCGCTCTGTGCCAGCTGCAGTGACCCCCTGTGCTCCTGCAGGGTACGTGTCGGACCCCCTGAGCACCATGAGGTTCCACTCCTGCAGCAGCACCTTGGAGGACAGCAGCTGAGGAAGGGAGCACCTGCCTGCCCCAGCCTGGCCATCGACCGCAGCACGGGGCCCTGAGTGTCACACTGACATCCCTGGACTGATGATGGTGACATCCCTTTACTGCTGGTGACAAATGTCCCCATCCTGCATTCTGCTTTTGCATCTCCCTCAGCCCGTGCCCTGCAGCAGCAACTCTGACCATGGGGCATTAAAAAAGAGAGCAGAGGCAGGGCAGCAGAAGTTGAACTCTTCCTCTAGAAGCAATTACAGAGCTAATCATGCTGTTATTTTCTGGGGTATTTTTTCAAATTAACAGAATTTATCTGTAATACTGTATGTGTGGCCAAGACAGAGCTGCCTTCCTGGCTGAGCAGGCATCTGTATTTCCCACTGATGGCAGGGTTCTGTGATGTTAGTGAGGATGTTGCTTTTCTACAGCCATGATCCCTGAAGCAGGTCTGCAATGAGGCCTCGAGCAGTGTGACAGACATGAACTGTGCATGGTGAGCTCTGACAATGCTTCTGACACACCTGCCATTACTTCAGTAGTGCTGAAGTAATAAAAATGGGGGAGATTTCACTAAGCAAAGCTTAGAGGTCATTTTCCATTTGTTCTGTTTCACTTGCTGAAAAGTTGAATGGGGAGAAGCTGTTACAGCTCTCCCACCACTGCCCCTGGTACCAGTCAGTGGTTACCACTGCTCCACTGGGCTCTTGTCTCAAGTGCATTTCCATTTATATCAGCAGCTGCTGGGACAACAGAAATGTCAGAATAAATACACAGGAACGCCTGGGATGGGGCTCACAAGGACACCAGCTGGACCCTGTCTCCTGGCCCAAGAAGTCACGAGATTTCCATGGAAGGGGCTGAACAACAGGAACTATAAAACTCCAGCAAACCACAACAAAGCAACATCCAGATTTGTCTGTGGTATTCTTTCTAGAAGCACAAGCAAGGCTGGCAATTTGCATGCTGTGAGGGAAGAGGGGCAGAGCAGAAGGGAGAAGCTGCATCTGGGATGCAGATGAGAACTGCCTACCTGACTCTAATTGGCCAGATGATTATCTGCTCCACAGGGCCGAGCTGCAGAAGCACCAGCAGGGAATAGGCTGATGAAAGAGGGTGGACAGGGATTAGGTCTCATTCCTTGGTCTTTGCCTTGGCCAGAAACACCAATGGTGCAGAAAGGATCCATTGTTATATCTGAAATACCAGTTCCAGCACTGGTTCTTTTTCAACAGGAATTTTTTTTCATGCAAATATCTCTGCATTCTGTCTTCTTCCCTTGATTAAAGTAACCATGCAGTGACTCTGCATTTAGTGGGCCTGAAAACCAGAAACTAAACTGGAATAGAGAAACAAAAGTGGAGCAAGGAAGCAGACTTCATGTGCATTAATACTTCTGTGTACTCACTGATACCTGAGCTGCAGGTGTCACCCCTGAGCATCTTCTCAGAACATCAGAGGGGAACACATGGAAACAACAACAACAAAAATATCAGAATGCAAAACTTTTTCGTTTAAAAGCTCTTCAAAGACAAGTGCTTGCAAATAGTTTTAATACTAATTAAAATTACTGGTTCCTTGAAGAAAACAATGTCTTAGTTAATTGCTCTCTAAAACATCAGGCTCAGGGGGAAAATGTTTTTCATAGGAGTGATCAGTTAGTAAAACAAACAAAAACTCTGAAAAATGTAAATGAGTAGAACATGTTCCAAAGCATTTTGTGAGAGTGCAAGTAGCCTGTGCTGTTCCCAGAGAAGCCCCAGCACAATGAAATATTTACCAAGAATGAGATGCTAAGAGGATTTTACCCTGCTTTGGACACTGGCCAGTGCCTGGCAGATGTAGTGATATTTTAAATTGTTTAACATATCAGCAATAGGTGATCTAGATTAAAACAATCTGGTGTCCAACCAGACAAGGGTTCGATAGCAGCCAGAAATGAGCCTGGAATCCCTGCAGCAGGTCCCAGCATTCCCCAGCATGGCACAGCACAGCAGTGCTGGCACAGCATGGCTTAGGAGCACTGGCATGGGATGGCACAGGTCAGCACAGGTCAGCCAGGACAGCACAGGACAGCACAGGTCAGCCAGGACAGAACAGGTCAGCCAGGACAGAACAGGACAGCACAGGTCAGCCAGGACAGAACAGGTCAGCACAGGTCAGCACGGAACAGCCAGGACAGCACAGGACAGAACAGGACAGCCAGGACAGCACAGGTCAGCCAGGACAGAACAGGTCAGCACAAAGTCAGCCAGGACAGAACAGGTCAGCACAGGTCAGCACAGGTCAGCACGGAACAGCCAGGACAGAACAGGACAGCCAGGACAGCACAGGACAGAACAGGTCAGCACAGGACAGCACAGGTCAGCATGGAACAGCCAGGACAGAACAGGACAGCCAGGTCAGCACAGGTCAGCCAGGTCAGCACAGGTCAGCCAGGACAGCACAGAACAGCTGGCACAGCACACAAGGCTCAGCCCCAACAGGCAGGCAGAGGGGTCATTTGTACAGCTGAGCCCCAAAACCACTCAGGTAATTCCCAGGCAGGAAAGCCACCTTGCAGCCCTTGCTTCAGACAGATGGATGAGCTGCCCATGCTGTCCACACCCAGCACCCTTGGTGTTGTCTGTGAGTCAGCATTCCACATCTCTGCCAGCAGTGCCAGGGCTTGCTGCCAGTTCCAGGAGCTGGACTCTAAACTTTTCCCATCCTGTGTCCACGGTGCACAGCTGGCATGGTTTTGAACTGATGAAATGCATCTCTTCAGCTGTGGAATGTCACCAGGTTCCAGCTGTGTGAGACACATCTGAGGCACAACCCTCAGGAGCCAGTGACAGGCAACTGAAAATACCTAACACTTCAGGGAGTTAAAATCCTTCCTTATGAGCCAAGAAGGAGTTTTGCCAGAGGCAACGCTGTTGGATAGTTTGCTTTGCTCACATATGCTCACTTTAATAATTAGTCTTTTTTCCTTTTTGCTGCACATCTTGTTTTTCCCTAAGTGCAACCTACTTTTCACTTTGAAGTTAATTACTAATTAGCACCATATAGGAGAGCAGAAAGGACTATGGGAAGCTTTTCCAAACCTATACAATTATCCGTTTCCATGGTTTTGCTTATTACCAAAGTTCTGCCTGCTCAGATGACAGGGACACTAATGTTTTGGAAGTCCACACGTGTTCCTAACCATAGGATTCTTTCCCCCAGCTGTTACAACCATACACATAAGAGTCACTTATAAATATTTCAAGAATGCTAAATAATGAACTGTTAGTATTCCAATTCATTACAGTCACACTGCTCTTTTCATCAAGGCCTTTTCTGATGGGTCTCCTGCAGCCCCAGACGGGCTCCTAGGGAATCTCTACAAAGGCAAATCCCTGCATCCCTCTCCGTATTTGCTCACCTGTAACCCTGGAATGTGGCCACACCCGCAGCCCTGGGCATGAGCTTTAGAGGGGCACAAGGCAGCTTCACTGGCACAAACACTCAGCCCAGCATCAGTCAGCCCACTGGCAAACAGGGGCTGGCACTGAAGCTCAGGCCCTGGGTTATTCCTACAGTTAAACCACTGGCACAAATGGACGGAGCTGCACAGACTGGTACAGGTGTTTAATAGACCAGAGTGAACATGTAGGTGTGGGTATGGACACAGAAAACACAACCCTGTAAGACAGTCCTTAGCACAAACATTGCAGACTGAACATACAAATGCAACCATCTCTTGTACAGGAATGTCTCTAGGAGCAAACACACAGCAAACCTGATCACATTTGAGTTTCCAGTTCCATGTATATTGGTCTGAAGTGACTCACAGCACCAATCCACTCAAAGCCTTGCTCATTCCAGTGTCTCTCCCTACCTGAAAATGCTGTTACAGTCCCCACTGTGTGGGGCTGGGTCTGCTGCAGCCACCAAGCTCAGAGTGCCTAGAGGCTGCTGCACACGCAGCCCCAGGTGCCTGGCCCCAAATGGGTCCCCTTGTTGCCAGAGGCACAGCAGAGCCAAGAAGTGCCCCGGGCAGCAGAGATGGGCAGCCAGCACCAGGATGAGACAACTCTAAACTGACCACCCTCCTGGCAGCCTCAGCTGAGGTTCCCTCCACCAACAGCAGAAGGCTAGCATTGATGCATTTACAAATGCTTATTACAATTGTTCTGATTTGACAACTTTCAACATTTCCATGTGCCAAGAATGTCCTGAAGTGTGGCCAGCAGCAAGCCTGGATCCCCAAGGAGGGGGAAGCTGCCCCCACACCTCCCGGCACAGGGGCACTCTGCATGCAGGAGGGCTCCCCTTCCCTGGGCTGGGGAAGATGCAGGATAAAAGCCCTGCCTGCCTGCAGGAGCAAGTGGTGCTTAGGGCAGGAGGGGAAGTTCAGCCAGTCCAGTGCTTCTCTGGTTTTCAAGAAAAGCCAGACAGCTGTGATCCTTGTGCTTACTGTCCTCATCCTTCCAAAGGAGTGCTGTTTCCTGGGCTAGCAAACACAAGCTTGTTTCTTTGTCTGCTGTACACTGAGGAGCTGCTCCAGCGAAACGTGACAGGTGGTTGTGGTACTCAGAGTAAAGAGAGGAGTGACATCCCAGCCGGCACAAGCCCACAGCCAGCTGGGTGCACACTGCAGGACACAACACTGAGGAGCTGCAGAAAAAGCTCAGAGCAGAGCTTCTTCCCCATCCTGAGGCTGTTCTGAAGACATGATGAGTGCGTCTGGGTTTGCACCATCCTACAAAACAATGACCAAACATCACAGAAAATGTGCTGAACTCGGAGCTACAGATGGACTGCTGTGACATCTCCTAAAGGAGAGGCCAGAGTAACAGGGAAGCCGAGTGCTCCCAGGGCTCAGCCAAGGCCACCAGAACTGCGAGATGCTGGGCAGGGAGCTTCTCTGCACAGCCCGAGGGGAGGGACGGCGGAGGGCCTGTGAGGATCAGTGCCACAGCAAAGGAATTGATTTGCACGGGATTTTGGGAACAGGAAACAATGCAGAAGCCACCACCCAAAAGGATTTATCATCCCTAGACCCAGCTACCACCGACAGACATTCAAGGAATTGATAAGGAACGGGACGAGGAGGCGCATCCTCTGTCTCTGACAGGAATCATCAGCCTGGGCACAGTGGCTGAGCCGGGCAGGACTCACCGGACGGGGACTGCGGCTCCTCTGGCCCACGCCGGCCGCTGCCAGGACACCGGGGCTCCCTCCGACGGGACCGTCCGTCCTTTGCTGCCCGGCTCCAGCAGCGCTCCCTGCCCTCGCCGGGACATCCTCCAACCCGCTCTCCGTGTTTCCACAGGGACTCGGCTGCTTCCCCCCGGCTTCCCCCGCTGCCGGCTCCATCCCCTCCTCCTGCCGCCCGTCCTCGCCCCGCGCTGTCCCTGGGGCTGCCGGCCGTGGCTGGGTGCCCAAGCACAGCCCCTCGCCTCCCGTGGGCCCTCCCCGGCTCGGCTGCACGCCCTGGTCCCCCCGGGCAGGGCTGCTCGGCGAGGTTTCTGCAGAGGGCAGCTCCCGCACTGCTCCGAGCGCTGCTCCGTGCCCGGGGCACCGGGGCCGCCCCGGCCCGGCCCCTGCTGCTGCCTCCCGGTTCAGCGCTCGCCGACAAGCCACAGGTCCATCGGCCACCCCCTCCCCGTCCCTCCCAGAGTCCTCGATCGCCGCCCTTCCCTCGGCTGACACCTCCCGTGCCACTGCCGCCCCTGGCCCGCTCTGTGCCCCCAGCACTGCTCCTGTCACCCCCTCCTGTGCCACGGCCCCTGTGCCCGCCCCAGCCGCTGTCGGCCCCTTGGCTCCTCGCCCGGCCTGGCCACCCAGCACAGCGATGGCCACCAGCCCCTCCCCGGGGGCCGTCCCCTTCCCTCTCGCTTGTCCACGCCCCAGCCACCCCTCTGTCCCAGCTGCCCCCTCCGTTGGACCTGCTGCTCCATCAGTGGCCTCCTCTTCAGCTCCCGAGGCCGCCCTTGCAGACCCTGACACCACCTCTCCTTCGGGTTTTCCTTCCGCTGCTCTCTCTGCCTCTGCTTTGCTGCTCTCGGACGGGTTTCCACCCCAAAGTGCTCCTGCTGCACCCTCCTCCTGCTCCTCCTGCCCTGCCGGCGCGTCCTGCGTCGCTGGTGACCCTTCAGTGACAGGATCCCCCCGAGCTCCCCCCAGTGCCCCTGACCCAGGTGCCACTTGCAGTACAGGGCACTTGTCAGACTCCACAGACTTTTCCATCGTGTCCTCCACTCTCAGGAGAGCACTCCCTCCCACCTCCCATGCCTGAGCACTCTCGGGTGCTGCTGCTCCTGCAATAGCTTTCCCCATCTCCATCCACTCTTCCCCTGATGCTTTCACCTGGGAAAACTCACTTGGCTTTACAAACCCTTCCCCTCCAGGCATTGCTTCTCCTGTTTCCACACCCCCTAGTGCTTCCCAGAGAGCCCCAGGCTTCCCCATAGCCTCTTCCCCTTCAGAAATGTCTTCAACAGCCTCTTCTTCTTCAGAGCCGACAGCTCTGGCAATCCCGTCTGCTGCCACATCGGCATCCTCCACAGCCTGCTCTCCCTCTGACACAACACCCACCACAGTGGCCTTCCCCTCAGACCCTTCCTGCCCAAGGGACTCCCCTGCCTCCGACCCTGCCTCACCCAGCTCCTCCTCTGCTGGCAGCCATACTGCTCCTTTGAGGCCTTCCTCTGTAGCCTCCTCCTCCTCCTCAGTGACCTCCCCAGCCCTCTCCTGCCCCTGAAGCATGGCTCTGTCTGCCTCTGCTCCTGGCAGTACCCCAGCTGGCTCCTCTCCCCCAGCTGCTGGCTTCCCCAGTGCCACATCTCTCTCCATGCCCTCCACCAGCACCTCCTGCTCCCCAGGTGACACCTCTGTGCCCAACTTCACTGCCTCCCCTGCTCCCTTTCCTTTGGGATGTTCCTCTGCCACGGCGCCTTCCTCAGGTGTGGGTTCCTGCAGCGCAGCCCCCGTGGGATCCCCTGCTTGTGCCGCTTTTCCTCCGGCCTCTCCGCTGCCAGCATCTCCCCCAGCAGCACCGTCCTGCTCCAGGGCTTGGCCCTGCCCTGCCACCTGTCCTTCTCGTCCTGCTTGTCCTGCTGCCTTCTGCACATCAAGGCTTCTCCTCCCTTCTGCCAAGAAGCTTCCATCTGGTGCTATTGGGAAGGAATCAAACATTGGTTTACTCAGCACCATGCCAGAGTTATGTGCTTTACATGCTTAGTGCCAAAGGTGCCATTTCTGCCCAGCTATGAAGGACATCAGCCTGGGCACCTGAAGAGACCTTGAAGTGCTGCTTCTCATCATATCCCTGGGCTCTGACTGTGTCTTTAGTACTGCTGTTCTGGCATCTGGCATAAAGAATTTAAGTAAAAATGTTGATGCAAGGCAAATCATTCCTGTCCTGCCTGCTCTGCCTCCCTCCCTATCTGCAGGGAGCTTGTGTGTGTGCAACACCTGTAAACATGACAGTAACACTCAGAAAGTCAGAAATAGCTGACAAATGCTCATGTGAAATATGCACACTACGGAGAAAGAACATTCCTCTTCCTGTGGATTCTGTAATTACACCAGGAAATAACACAGGGTTGATTCCTGCCCCTGGGAACCAAGGTACTTCCCAAGTAGGCTGCACACTACCTGGAAGCACATGGAACCTCACTACATTCCTGCTTTCCACAGATATTCTCCTGACTCATCATTTTCTCATGGCCTGGATTCTTCTCCTAGAACTATTTAACTGCCAAAAAAGCAGTAATTGTATGACTACAGATGCCAGCTAGTAATCCCCTGATTTTTTACAAGTTAGGAAAGAAAAAAAGAGACTTTGATAGCCAAAGGAAAGGGAAAGGGCAAACACTTCTGTTAAAAGACTTCAGGTGGGTAATTTAATCCTTGTCCCAGACTGACAGCCAATCTTACCTCCACTGGCAACACACTCTGTATTTGCCGTGTTCTTTTCTTCCTCACTGGCACACCAATCACCAGGTTCAGGGTCAGAATCCACAGAATGATAATCTCCAGTTGTTTTTGCTATTTCCTCCTGGATTGGTTTGCAATCTTCAAAAACCATCACAAAGAAAACAGAAAGCAAGAGAAACCATTAAAGAGCAAAGGGGGAATAGAAGCTATCCAGCCATCTTGACTTTAAAGCAGTTTAAAATTAATTTTTGGACAAATTCTCACACTGGAAACACTAGCAGAGAAACACAGAGCCAGTGTTAGGTTCTGAGTGGATTCTGACTCACAGCAGCTGCAGCAACTCCCTGTGCTGCACCAAGAGTGAGTGCCAGGCAGAGGCAGCAGCACAGGCGTGCAGGGCTGTGCCAGGGGACTGCACTCACCTCCTTCCTCACACCCAGGAGACTCTTCCTCGCCATCCTCCACAGTCAGTACCCTGCTTTCCCAAGGCACTGGAGGACATTTATCCTCCTCCTTCATGTTACTTTCTCCTGATCCAGTCTGTTTGAATTCCCCATTAACCTCAGGGTTTTGATTATGCATTTTCATTATGTTTCCATGGAAAATTCTAGTATCTTCCCTTGCCGTAAGATCTTCTGGTTTTATCTTTTCTGCTTCATCTATTCCTTTCTCTTCCAATGCAGAAGTCTCCTGATTTTCCTCCATTCTGAGCAGTTTCTTCTCATTTCCATGGTGTGCAAGTGCTGCACTATCAGACGTACTTTTGATACTGCAGTCCTCTTTGCCATTCACATTGTCTGTCATCATTTCAGCATGACAGTCAGTCTCAGTGCTGCACTGAGTGCTCATAGATGAGAGAGAGTCTGCAGGCCTCCTCTCTGAAAACAGCAAACTTTAATTTAGAATTTGTCACTAAACCTCTGCATTCACTGGACACTCACAAAGGGACACAATCCTATCCAATTGCATTCTCTGAATTACACCATCTGAGAATATTGTGACAAAAATTCCAGTAAGTGTAAATAGAAGAACACTGCCCAGCTGTATGAAGTATTAAAATTAAAGCAAATTAATGTGGAGGTTTTTTTCTGATAATGGAAATAAACCAGAGTGGTTCTATCAATCACATAGAAATACACCTCTAAATATGGCTCAGACAGGGTTTAGCACAGACTCTTGTGCTTCATTTGATAAAAGACTTCAACCATGGCAACAATCCCTCAGTGCCCTTCTGTTAACTCATTGAATGCTAGAAAGATCTCCAAAACCATGTGTAAACCCTTTAGGTTGAACTGGAGATGAAGTTCACTGTCACCCTTAAAAAAACATACAGACATCATCATATTTAATTCATAAATGGAAAATTTGACAGGAAAAAAAAGGGAGTAATCCTTCATTTAATAGTGAGCTGAACAGCAGAGCTGACTGCTGCACAGCCTTGCTGCTGTCCACAATCTACGTGGGTTCAAGAAGAGATTGGTCTAACTCAAGGCAGAAAAGTCCAGTCAGGCTAACTAAATTAAAGTACCAGAACTATAATCCATGCAGAAGTGCATGTTTGGAAAAACATGTAGCACCAAGAAACCTTCCAGCCCCAGTTTAAAGATTCCCACTCAGAGCACTACACCTCCATCACAGGAAATCCAAGTGTGTTCCTCTACAGACAGAAGCACAGAATCACAGAATAAGCTGAGCTGTGGAAGGGGCCCACAAGGATCACCAGGTCCAACTCCCAGCCCTGCACAGCACCATCACCTTTCCCTCCAGACCATCTGTTTCTCAATCTCTGGCACAGCCAAATAAATTTGGGCTATATTCAGGGCCATTAAAGACAGCACTTTTGAAGCCCAGGGTGCCCATCAGGTTTCCTGGGACCCCACAGAAGGTGTGAGGGGTCAGATTCCCATATGTGAGCACCTGCTGCCATGGAGGGTTGTCCAGCCTGCTGCCTGGCTCCATCTCAGCACCTAAAGAGCTCAGCAAAGGCCCTTGCTCTCACTGCCAGGGGCTGCCTGCACTCAGTGGCAGATAAAGCAGCTGTCTTTTACCTTTTCAGTAGGAAGGGCACAGGTTTCCCCATGCAGACTCCACACACATGCTGGACACACACAAACTGTAAAACAGTGTCAGGTCAGCTTCTCCAAGCCTTGCTATGAACAAAACTAACCTTGCAGATCATCTCCAGAGTCCCTGTCATCAGAATATCTGTCACATTCATCCTTCTCACGGTCAGAGGCCTGGAGTGCCTTCTGGGATGAGGTTTCACTCTCTTTTCCATAGTCTAAGTTATGGTTTTTATCATCTGAGGATGACTCTGGCATTCTATTCATTTGATCACCAGTCTGTCCCTCTTCATTAACTTCTTCATCTGGTTCAAAATCATCATCATATTCTAAAATAGAAGAATTGCACTGTGAGACAGGAAAGAATTCACAATTTAAAAAGTTTTTTTTAAGAAGATAGGAGTCAATAATCTCCTTTTGTCCTTGAATTTGCTCAGTCTTTCTAAAGCCATGAGAGAATCTAAGATAACACACAGGAACTGTAAGAGCATATTATCATAAAAAAGCACCGTGTTCTTCTCAGAGCAGCAAAAATGCAGCTCTGAGAAACAAGTATGATTTATACACTCAAACAAAAATAAACAAAATTATTTTTTTCCAGCCATGGAAGATACCAGAAAAATTTAGAGCTGGGCAAACTCTGAAATTAAATGTAAGAATCTCTTATTACAGGAAAAAAATTGGTTGTGATGAAAAAAAAATTACAAGCAATTAAGAAAGCTGGAGAAAGATAATATATTGTAGTGCAAAGTACAATAAATGTGTATTGACATAGCTAAATAGCAAAGTGTCTTATAAGCTGGGTGAATGTACTGAAGTGCAGCCAAAGGGCACTGCAGAGGCACTCTGTTATCACACTGCTCTAACGTGCTCCTCCAGGGCCCAGGGGAAGGCCCAGTGCAAACACAGCCTGCACAGAATTACCACTCTTACATCCCCACTCTGGATTTCAGCCTGACAAGCTGTGACATCTGATCTGTCAGGTCAGAGTCAGCTGGGCTGGAAGGCATCCACAAGGATCCTCGAGTCCAGCTCCCAGCCCTCCTCAGCACTTTGCTTGGCTCTGTGGGTGAAGTCCCTCTTCGTGCAGGTGCTTTAGGGAACACTCCCCTTCCCCAGCAAAGCTGTGCTCTGCACGTCCAGCACCAGCACTGGGATGTTGGTGAATTCCCAGCTGAAGTGCAGACACTGCTCCCTGCACCCTGCAGGCTGGCACTGCTGCCTCCCCAGCTGGCCCTTGTGGCCATCACTCCTCACTTCACAGATTTTATTGCTGCCCTCCTTTCCTTCCATCAGGGCTCTTAACGTGCTGAAGCTACAGAAATGAAGAATTCCTGATGCAGAACCAGTTAGGCAAACAAACAATTACCAAGACAATGAGAACTAAGGGAATAAGGAGATTTATTTTTTTGTATTAAAAATCTACTGAGATTTCAATTGCAGTGTTGGCAGTGAGGTGTCCTTAGGTAACTCTCAGAAGGGCAGTTCCTCCTGAAGGAAAAAGGCTTCATTAATCCCAAACACACATCCGATGGGACTAACAAGTGTAGGATGGGCAGCAACACTGCAGAACTGTAAAAGCAAAAATAGGAATAGGAAGTAGGAATTAAAATCTCTCTGTAAATGTGATTGCCTCTAAAGACAACTATGATAAGGAGTAAATAAAGGCAGAGACTGAGCTCAATGCCTCTCTCACAGCTGAGAACACCTTCCACTATCCCAGGTTGCTCCAAGCCCCTTTTAACATGGACTTGAAGACTTCCAGGGATGGGGCAGGCACAGGTGCTCTGGGGAGCCTGTCATTGCCTCACCACCCTTCCTTTCTCACTTCCTTGGCTCCTGCAAACTACCTCATCCTGAGCCCACAGCAGCTGCAGCACTCCCTGTGCTGCACCATGAGCGAGTACCAGGCAAAGGCAGCAAAGGCTGAAAGGAGCCCCTCTAATTCTGTTGCTCAGATACAGACATCACCACATTTCTCATGCCCTGGTCAAAACTGGAGGTCCACAATCCCATTCCTTCTCCAGAACCATCCTCTCCCATTTCTCATGCCCTGTTCATGTTTGAGAATACTATACCACTTTTACTGGAGTCTTCCTGACTATCTTCATTCTCCTGTTGGTTTTCCATTTCTTCTTCACTGGACTCTTCTCCAGTCTGCTCAGCAGTTTCTGAACTCGCTTCATCAGCTGGTATGGTGACTGACACTGAAACCCTGCTTGATGCCTGCCCAAGGTCGCTGACACATGGCCCACTGTGCATAGCATGGCCACAGCAACACACATGCCTCTCCTGGCTCCTCCCCTGCCTCTTGGGAGGGCATAGCTTTTTGTCCAGACCCATGGCAAGAATGCATCTATAAAATAACACAAATTGGGAAGTATCACATTTTTCTTCCTTTGAACAATGGAGAGTAGAAGACCCAGTGAGTTCAGCTTGTTACTAGCAGTGAAACCAAGCACCCATCTGCCCCCTCCACTGCCACAATGACTCACAAGAAGCACCTTGAAATCCCTGAGAGCTCCCCTAAAACAGATGCAGTTCTTCCTTGAAGGACAGTAACACTGCCTGCACTTACAGGCAACAACTGACGTACAAACAGAACCAAAATTATTACAGGTGCCTGTTAATTTGAAGCTGCACCAAGCATTGGCTGTTAAGACAGAACGACTGAGAAAGGCAGGCAAGCTCTGAGTCAGACGTGTTCTGGATCCAGATCCTGCTGTAACTCCCACTAGTGCAATAACTGAGGGTTTGTGGGTAAGACTGGGGGTTTCTGAACCTATCTGCTAGGTCTAAGAACTGTGGAGGAAGAAGATTGAAAGTCAGTAATATTCTGTTTCTGTTCTCTTTACCTACCTAAAATAAACCCAGATGGAAAACAAAGCATTTTGAATGAGTTGTTGAGACTGCTCCTCTTGTTTAAAATGGAAATACATGCTGTCTCTCATACAGTCAGGAACTGTACAGAAATGCTGGACCTTGGCCAGCAGAAAGCTCTCAGAACAAAGCTTACAGCATGGTACAGAAATCACTGCAGCATCCCCTCGTTGTGAGCCAGAGCCCTGACCAACCAGGGAGCAACTGTGACTTTTCCTGGGAACCAGAGTGGGCATTCAATGTATGTCACAGAGCAGAAAACAAACACAGGCACACTTGGCCTGAAGGGATGTGAAAATAGTTGTTGTTTATGGGGAGAATCACGTTAATGGAGATAGTTTTTGATCATCAGATAAGGTCAGCTGGATTGATAAGAGGCAGGAAAAGAGAGATATCACTAAAAGGGAAAGGGGGACAGAAAGGGGGAGTAACTTAGGAATTAATTAATCCAATTTTTGGATAGTATATTAAATTCAGAAAATTCACTTCCAATTTTTCTAGAAATGACAAAAAACCTGAGATTTGGGCATACCCTACAATCTATAGCCACTCTATCTATTCTGAATTCAGATGCTTTTCACTCCTTTGAACATGCATTTACATAAATCATTTCATTGTTAGACTGGAGCAAAAACAATGGTACAAAAAACTGGCATTTTTTTTCTTAGAATTCAGTCCTTATCTGAAGGAAAAGAGTACACCTCTGTGGACAGTCTCTAGTTCCAACTGCTTACTGTTCTTTTAAAAATTGCTTATTAAAAGAACATAAAAGATTTTAAATTATCCACATGTCCATAAGCTTACTTGTATAGCCTGAATTAACAATTACAGAAAAGGAAGATTTTATGAAAATTACAGCCTCTTGGCAGAATCACAGCTGTTGCTCACAGCACTGGCTTTTGCCCAAGCCCAAGACCCTTCTGCACAGATTTGGTTTCTGAACCATGGCAAATATTCAGTGCTGCCTCATTCTGAAGGCAGGGGTAACACAACAGACTCTCACTTCAGAGGCAGAGCTGTTTAAAAATCAATTATCACCAAAAAAGCCTCTGGAAAGCACAGGAAATACCGAGCGGCATGCTCGGTATTTATCCACGGCCACACGGTGGCCCGTGAGAGCCCCGAGCTCTGCCCGTGCCCGGCCCGAGGACCGCGGGCTCTGCTGCTGTGACAGCCCAGGGGTGACCCCCATCCTGCACCATCCACGGGCACCAAAACGGAGCACGCTCTGCAGAGCCGAGTGGAGCCAGAGACATGAAAGAAGAGAAACAAGGTAGAAACTCAAGTCCCTGTGAGCAAAGTGCACTTCCTCCATACCTGTAGCACGGAGGTGCCCCCGCCACATGCAGAACCCTGAAGTAGCTGTTTCTGCCTCGCACCTTGGGACGCCTCTGGTATCTGTACTCACAGCAAGAGCTCAGCCTCTCAACCTGCAGCCCGTTGAGATAAAAGGTGAGGCTGAATGGGAAACCGAGGTGTCTCTTGGAGGTGAACTGGAAGGTATCTGCAATCACAGAAAGAAAGGCTTCAAAGAAAAGTATTACATTTCACTGCCAGCCTGTTGCAACTGCTGTATCTGAACTGCAGCACCACAGCACCCAGCCCTCTGTGGGCAGGCTCTGGAGCTCTCAGGTCTGTTCAGCAGTTGGTTAAACTCTACCCCTCCACACACACGGCCCTGGCTCTTGCCAGCCCCAGAATCCTAGGGTGGGACAGCTAGGAAAAGTGTCTGTCAGTCTGGCCACTCACTGCAACAGCAGCACAAAGGCCAGAGCTTCCCAGCCATTTCCTGTGTCCAGCTTCCCAGAACACAATTCATCTTTTACTGATGTGATGGAATTGCAGTCACATAAAAAGAGATGGGAACTGGGCTCTCACTATGCACCTTTCTTTCTGGAATAAGAAGCAGCATTCACTAATGTATTTTAGCAACACAGATAAGCCCTTTTTAAGGACAGTTTTTTGCTTCAACAGCTCTATTAACCATACATCTCTATAGAAAATTCACCTAAGCCACAAGTATTTTGTTACATCAATTCTCTAAATTCTTCCAACATCATTGCAAAAGTAATTGTAACCTAACTTTCAATCATGGGACAGTAGATCAAGATTTAAGGTGGTATAAACATCCCTGGATGCATAGCTCTTGACCAAGCTGAGCTGAAATCATTGTGATGTCAGGGCAAAGTTTTAGCAAAAAGCAATGTTTCCAGAATCAATAGGAACTCCCTGACTCCATCCTCACCTCCTTCCAGCAGCTCGCCTTTATAGACACAAATGTTTTCTGTTCCACAGTGTTGCTGATAGACTTTGATTTCATCCTTGTATTCACGGAGAGACACGTGCTTACTCTTTCCTCGGTAGATCATGGTGACAAAGGCGTTGCTGCAGAACGGGGACTTGGGGTACCCTCTAGTATTCTGCAGCAGAAAATGCACAGAAATGCCCTCAGCTTCCAGCTCCAATAAAGGAGTGAAAGCAAAGCTCACATCTCTCACACTTGAGACTTTCAGGTTTTTATAACAAGCACTGAGCTGATTAAATTGGGAAGTGTTTGTAACATGCAGAGGATCTGGGATATATTTCCAACTGAAAACCCAAAGCACTGAACAGCCCCAAATTGCATGGACCAGGTTTAATGACCCACATCATCACTCCAGTCCTGGGCTCCTACAACTTTAAAACAGAGGTTAAAACTGGCTGGAGACAGTGTAACTGATGCAGTGTTCATGCACTCAAGGTCTATTTCACAAATCCCTGAGATTCTAGTGCCAGAGACAGGATCAGACTGACTGAAGTAGAAGGCTTTAAATAACAGTTGCTATAGGTTGTTGTTCAACACCTTTTAGTTTACAGAGACATGCATAGCAATTATTTATTTTAACACTTAGACATTTTCTTTATGCACATCTTTCAGCACTAAGCAAACACACCAGTGAGGAGTGAAATGCATCTGTACACGGGCAGAGCCGACCTACCCTGATTAAGACTTGCTCGTTGAAGGCAGTGGTGGGATGGAAGCGCTTCCCCACGGGCAGCACGGCTCTGAGCGTGGGGACACGCCGGCTGGCTCTGCGCACGCGGGGCGGCGCGGGCACCGCGCACGGGGGGATGACCGGGAGCTGATACGGTGACACACCAGTCACGTACTCCAGTGAATTCATAAGCCTTAACTCACTGCTCCCCTCCTGGAAAAACATTTTAACCGAGTGACACAGCTTTTGCAAAAACAGCTCCCGAGCTGGGAGAATATGGAACTGGCCACGGCCTGACTTCTTGGTACGCTGAGCAACATGCATCCTTCTGAGACACCTCCTGAACACAGGGCCTGACATTTTGCTCATTAAAATATTTCTGTGCTAAACCCCTTCCTTTTAATTTGCAAGGCAACATCCATATTGCTTGAAAATGTCTCCCTTGGAGACACAGGCGGCACTGCACACCAAGCCCTGGCTACAGCCCCACCGAGGTCTCATCTCAGACAGAACCCTGCACAGCACTGCTGCTGCCCTGCAGCTGGAAAGCACATCCCCAGAGCAGCCAGTCATCCAACAGAAACATCACTTGGCAGAGTTATACAAGGCGTGCTTCAAAATGCTGCTTCCTCATCTGAATAGAGATTTAGTCCTCTTGCAGCATGAAATAGACCACGGCCCTTAAGAGTAAGACATGACTAGAGAACAAGTTCAGAAAATGCTGCATGCTGTGGCTCTGAGTTCTGCATTATGTTCTCAGAACTTACATCTGATTTAGCTGTTTTGTCAGTTGTGAGCACTAAAGAAGCCATTAAATCACCATCATTTGAGTAGACATAAACAGGACCAACCAGCAAATTATTGGAGAAAGAATCATGGCCAACCCGACACACAGCAAATACAGACCAGAAGGGAGCTATTTACACAGTGTCTGCCAGACAGTGGTAGCAGATCACAGTCCCACTCCAAAACCCTCTCACCCTGTGGAACGCAGATCACAAGACCAATCACATTATGTTTTTCTGGAACAGAAGACAAGTCTAAATATCACTTGGAAGTAACTGCCAATATATCAAGACCATGCTTGATTCTCATTCTCCAAGCCCACTAGTGTGATTTGGTATAAGGAATTTTAAAAAAGGGATTAAAAAAAAAAGGATTTTTTTTGTTACTTTGTAGCTATAAATGAAGATAAAAACTTGTAGGACTTGCAAGTGAAAATATTCCGAAATTCCTGCAGTTAACCAGGTGCTGCCTATCTCTCTACATAAGAGAAAATCTATATAGAGGGAGAAAATTTTATATGCAGAGAGAATTCATACTATAAAAGGTAAGTCACCACATTTTTCCTCACTGTGATTAGACCCGTAAGACAGTGTCTTGAAAATTGAGGGGATGTGAAAAAGGACAGTTTAAATAAAAGTTGATGCCATTTGAAAGGAATGTTCCCTGTCGTATACAGTTCTGGGAACTACAGTACCTAAACTGTATTATATAAAACTGTCCAGAATATTTTCAGAATGAAGCACAGCCTCACCCCACAGGCAAACTGCTGATCATGTGCATGGCACTTGTGTTTGGAAGCCTTTGGTACAGACCCTGCTGCAGCCCAGCCGTGGAGGGGCTGGAGGCGAGGGGGCTGCTGCACATTTCCTGGAGCTGTATTCGGTCTCAAGGAACTCTACAGAAGGAGAAAGAACAAGGACAAAATCTCACCGTATAGCTTCCAATGCAGAGCAGCACCACAAAGAAAAAATAGCATTGATGAAGATATCTGGAAGTGATGAGTGGTTTCAGGTACCTACAGGACATGACATTTTCTAGTCTGCCTCCAAAAAGCCAGACCCCTTTAGGCACCTCTAACTGACCATCCAAACCAATTCTTGGCCATAAATACAAGGTTTGCTGCTGTCCCTTCACCATGCAGCCTTGGAGCAAACACAATGAACTTACAGAAACTGTAGAAGTGTGCTATGGACTTCAGCACATGGACCCAGAGAGAATGTACAACAAAAATGTACCTACTTTTGTTGAATATTCAGCTTTTTTTCTGACTGTTTTGTTTCATGTTTTCCTTGTATACCCTTCAGAATACCAAGTTAAAATGATCAATGCCTAACTGTTTAACTGAGGTCAACTCACCACCTTAGAGAAGGTATGCTCCTTGGTTCGGTGCCAATGAGGACAATGTCCACAACAACAATCAACTCCAAGTCCAGGTGCCCTCTATAAGAAGAGAAGGGTCATTCAGGACTCAAAAGTTTCTCTTCAATCTGCACCAATTATCATTATTGCTATAGAGAGAGACAGCTGAAACTGGATATTTGACCTTTGACTTTAGGCTTTAGTACAACTATATTTCAGGAGTATATTAACATACCTTCTTTGACATTAACAAAGAGCAAAAGCCAGAGCTCCTAGACCACAGCCCTCTGAAATGAGCTCCAGTCTGATTTCATCCCTTCAACTTTGTTTTCTAAAAGATCCCCACCATTTTCAGGGCTTTACAACATGTGTAACCTTTTCTATAGCCCCTGCGTCCACTGACAATGCTCAGCACACTGACACCAGCCTGCCTGAGGTCATGAGGAAGATAAAAGGGAAAGACTGAAGCAGATTTATCAGAGAGCAAAGTTTTGGGGGTTTTTTCTAAGTTCTGATGTGCCATTCCTGCAACACTAGCTTCTGGAGATTCCTCTTTAACACAACCTGGCAAACAGGAAATCAGCCTCAAGTGATCAAAGATGAGGCCCTAATCCAGAATGATCCAGGCAGTGAATGCTCTGCACTAAGGCCCATGTGCACGCTTTCAGCTGTCTGTGCTTCCATGACAGCCCATGGAGAAAGAAGATGCTGAGACTCACCCACTGCGAGCAGCCAGCTCGTTCTGCAGCCACTAAAGGACAGAGCCTGTGATGGTTCCTTGGAGTTAGTGGTGGATGTGGACAGTGCACATGGATGATATTTTCCAGCGATGCTCTGAATTGCTCCACCTGAAAGAAAATGAATTTATGTCTCTGAGGCACTGAATCCAAAACCAGTGATGTCTGTCTCATTATGTCTGTCTTTCACTGGACAGCTGTGACAAGCAGCCGGCCTGGACCCGATGGAACAGCTGGTTAAGGAAGAAAAGGAAATCATAGGAGAATGTGAGAGACAAGCAAAAAGACTTGTTCCCACCTCTGATTCATGCTCTCTCCAGCTGCTGACCTGCCAGATTCAATTCATGTCTGTTTCTGTGTATCTCACAATTCTTGGTTTGTTTGAAGATCTCTTTTTTAAATTTGAGTGCACCTGCCACTTCCCTGCTGTGACTGCAGCCTCTCCCCACCTCTTCTCACCAACCCAGCACTGGGATGGCTGCCCCACTGGAAACAGACAGCTCTGGCTCTCACCCTCCCTTTCCCAGCCATCTGCCTTTCTCCTTTCCTTTCAGAGAAGTCACTCAGGTGAACTCACTGAATGGATGAGGTGAGAATTAAATTACACCGCTGGCTCTGGGCAGGCTGCTGCATCCCAGCTGGCACACAGATCAGCTATCAGGTGTCTGCAGGCATCTTACTGAAAGAAGCAGTTCCCTTGATGGGGTACCAGAATCGCTGCTTCCATGGGGTGACCTCCTACCACAGGAGTTCCACCAGCAAAGAACACTTTTGCGATTTCCATAGTGACCAGTATCTTTCAGGAAAATCTCCTCTTTTCCCCATGACTTGCTTATAGATGTATTATTTACAATTTAACAGATCTAACAATGTTTACCAGCTGCTCAATGAAGCATCCACCTTCTCTAGGCACTTTTCTCAAAGCACTCAGGTTCCTAATACAGAAATAAAATGCTGAGCATGTTTCTACTAAAATGAGGATGACTATTCCCATATGAATTCAGGGGATTGAATGGGGAGAAGAACCATTGACTTCTATGGGATTTCCATGACTCTAATCACAGAATGAAGTTCAACCTACATGACACCTAAATCAAGACTCCTAAAACCTCTTTCATTATTTACATGCCAGTTCTGCCCAAATCCTGTGGAGAGGCAAACAACCAAACATGTGAGCCCAATGCTCATCAGCAGTCAAAAGCAGAGAGGTCTAGAATTACTGGGAGGAGAAGGTATTTTGAATTATTCATTCTCTTATGGTTCTCCATTTCAAAACAGAAAGATTAGAATGAGAAAATGTGAAAAAATAGCAAGGGTAATGAGAAGCCTCGAATGGCTCAGGTAAGAAAAATTCAGACTGAGGACCTTCAGCTTGGAAAACTGAGAAGGAATACAAAGAACGTATGTAAAACACACACAAGATGCCTTGGAAAAAGAGAACATTTTATAAGTTTTGTCATACCAAGAACAATGGAGCATCGAACAGACATATCAGACACCAGATACATTTATTAGTACGCAGAAATGCAAGGAGGTACAATTCCATGCAATTCATGATTAAATCACCCAACCAAGAACACTGCAGAAGAAGAACTAGATTCATGTTCATGCATTCAATTCAGATGGAATTAAACGCATAAATGGAAGCTCCTGAACCTCTGGACAAAGGATGAAAGAGATGTAAATGGGGCAGGATCATCCTCTACTTACCTGTTTCCTGTACTTTCCCCATGTCAGAGACAGAGCACTTGTCAGGCTCATGGTTATTACTCAACACAGGCAAAACTGCCAGGTGACACCAGCACCCAGCAGTGCTCAAGCCTTACCGTGATTGGCTGCATCCTCTCTTTCCTCAAAGAATGTTCAAGACTCCTTTCTGTCTCCAGCTGATGATGACGCTATCAACAGAAGAGGAAGAGAAATCCCATTACTGGGCATTGTGAGATGTCAATGTGTGCAAGGACTCTTGCTTCTGTCCTGCTTGTGCCATGCCTTCTCCCTGGCCCCTATCCTCATTGAGCCAAGTAATGAAATGACTGTGGATAGAATCTATTTGCACTTCACCCACATAAATTCACACAGCCAAGGGAACAATGGAGCACTGGTAAAGTCGTAGGAACCAACTCCATTCCTGATACCCCACAGGAACATGCCCAAATTTTGTACTCAGAAAAGATACATAAACATGTTCAAATTGTTTGCTTTGTATCAGGACTTTTTAAAGCAAACTAGCCCTGTGAATAGTATCTCATAATCTGAGAGCTGTCTAAAAGCAAGAAGGAAGCCAGGACAGTGCCTGCTCTCACAATAGCATGGTTTGACAATGAGAGGCCCATGAAGGTTTCATGTGGGGAATGTCAAGCACAGACTGTCCTTTTTCCCAGAAGGAAAGAGCCTTCCAGGGGATCATGAGGGCACATAAGGAAATCAGTCCAGTACAAGTTAGCAGCCCCCGGCTGTCAGCGAGGAAACACCTGAGAAGGCTCAAAATCCTCAGTAAGGGCATACCTCCATGTCAAGGACCTTTTGAAATATGGCATCAGCCAAGCAGTCCTGGACATGTCTCTGGTGGTCCCTCCTCATGGCATTGAGACGGTATTCCTTCTCAGGTATTATTCTTCCGCTCCTCGAGATCTGCCATACACAAATACAATGTTACTGGAAAGGAGAAGATGAAATAAAGTATGTTTTGAAACAGTGCAGTTTCCCGGAAGACCACTTCCTCCTCATGCTTAGTTTCCACCTCTGCCCCTGCCGTGGTGCTGGAACTCACCTTCCAGCACTGTATCTTTGACCCCATGAGCTCCACCAGCCAAAGGGAAGGAGCAGCAGCCACATTTCTGATTCCTAGGGCTCAGCCTTACTCTTCACAGGCCACTGCCCAAAGGGATGGAAAGGATTAAACACTTGCCTCCCTACTGCACCTACCTGTAAAGGAGATTAACACCTAGGAGTGCAACAGTGTTTTTAACAAAATGTTCAGCATATTCACCTTTACCAAATCCTTCAGTTTTCCATTAAACATTTTTGAAAAATAACACTGAAGTTATTTAAACAAGTCAAAGATGCTTACATTTCACAGTGTAAAAACCCTGAGTGAATCAATATGATGCTGTATATCTGAAAACTGAAACACTTTGCAGAGGGAAACTCCAATGAGAAAAAGGAAATATGGAAAAAAAACCATAAAAACATTCTGAATTGAATGTAGAATCGAGGGAAACTTTTCAGTCTCACCAGTCCTGCTTTCTGAAGATGTCGTCTTATCCTGGCATTGCTGAAATATCCAACGAGGTGTTTGTCTGTAAGACTGTTGTAGGTTTCAAGAAATCTGCAATAAAATAAATGGAGATGTTTCTCATCTCCTTGACTGACAAATTATTAGAATTTAAGTTAAACAGACCTACCCAATAGTTAGCTACACAACATGATGCCTCAGTAAATCATCCTGGATTTGGTCAGACAAATACCCAGGAGATTATATGAAGGCAATATCTCATGGCCTCCTGGAAATTCCTATCAGAAACACATGACTTGTGCCAAAGGCCAAGAGCTGAGTGTGGAACAGCACAGGAGCGACAGCCAGCCCTGAGAGCCTCCTCCAGCAGCAGCCCCCACAGCACCTCCTGGGCACTGAGCCCTGGCCGTGGGAGGAAATGTTGTGGCCTGGAGCTGGATTCCAGCTGCACACACACCACCCCCTGGCCACTCTGCCAGGGGCCCTGCCATGGCAGGGACACTTCCACTAGCCCAGGTTGCTCCAAGCCCCACCCAACCTGACCTTGAGCACTTCCAGGGATGGGGCAGCCACAGCTTCTCTGGGCAAACTGTGCCAGGGCCTCCCTACCATCATCACAGTCAACAAAGATCAGAGCTTCAAAAACCTGAACCTCAGATGTGAAAGCTGAACACAAAAACTGAAGCACCCGTAATTAGTAGTTATATTTTTCAACTATTTTTAGCACAACCCTATCTTACTTCACCCTCAGGAAAACAGGACAAATAGATAAGTCAGTGACTAGGATGTAGTTTGTAATACCCTGAATCCTTTCAAATTTGTATAATTTACACACTCAGGTACATGTTGCACAATATGTTCAGCCTGATCTCTGGGCTCTCTGAGCAGGATGTGCTTTAGAGCACAAGAGACTGATCTCTTGTTTTCTCTGGCTGTAGATTTAAGTGCACTGTGCCTCCATAACATCCCTTTCAGCTGGATAACTCAGTTATATGTTTATTGCTAGGCTGATCTGCCACACACAAAAGCATATTCAAAGAAAGAAAGGACAGAATTTTTACAGTAAAGAGATCATGAATTTACAGGAATTTTTGCTGGGGTTTCACAATAACCTCAATGGTAGCTGACAACAATATATTAAACTTTAAACAAACAATGTAGGTTATCATTTTATGCCTGTTGGTTAAACACTAGTATGATAGCAACTGTTCTATGTTACTTTTTTAATCCAGAGTTTGCATTTGAAACCACCAGATTCTGCCAATTTTGCTAAGTACTTATTTATGGTATCACCTGGCAACTGCATGTTGAGGCAGAGAAGAAACTCAATCCAACTCCTTTTCATTCACTTCCTTCCATCTAAGATATCCTGGACCATATAAATAGTTAAAATGTAGCTCCCACCTGAACACAGTGATGTGGTAATTTCTGTTTCACCAAAGTCTCCGAACATCTAATTCCTCATTCAAATTATGAAACAGGCTGGCCCTCAAAAATGTTGAATTAAATTCAAGGTTCAGAAGAGTATTAGAGGAAAAAAGGAAATATGTTGGGCCTGAACCAAAACAGTTAAATCATTGGAAAGAATGCAAGTGGGCTCACCACACTGGCCAGGATGGCCAGGAACATTCCAGCAAAACAGCCACTGGTCCTGTTTAGTCTGCTCATGGTATCAACAAAAGGATAAGAATTCTTGTCTGAGCTATTTCCACTATGTAAGAACCACACACAAGCGTCACCTGTAAAACCTCTGCAGCAGGCAGAAGTGCAGAACCAACAAAATCCACAATAGAAAAAAAACACAGCAAAGGGAAAGCACCACCCTCAGACAGCTCCATACAGCCTGTGTGTCACATTAATCACATCCCTTTTCTGGGTATTCTGGGGGCTGCTTTTTCACTGCCCATTTATCCTGTTCATTCCTCTCTCTAAAAATGCTGGGGTTTATTAGAATAACAGACAAATTTCCTGTCACAGAAACCTAAACTGACTGATCTGTAGATTCCTGGAGTACGTCTGTAGCTCTTCTCAAGATGTCATGTTTGTTTCTCTAGCATTTCAGCCAGTGACAACTTGTCACTCTTAGGTCAGTAAATTTATATTTGAGGTTATTTAGAATTCTATGATGCTCTGATCATTGACACTATTATTTTTTAACAGTATATTTGTTCACAGCTAGCAGCTTACCCCAAAGCACTACACTCAGAGCCAGAGCTGCGTACCATGGTAAATTTTAAGACCACTCTCACTCATTTGCAAGGATATTGAGAAAACCACAGCAGGTTTTGTAAACCAAATCTTCACAGTTAATATTTCACAGTGCAGTTAAATCAGTGATCACCAAATAATGAAGTGAGAGAGCACCAAGGCTTCAGTCATTAATTGGCAGAGTCACAGGGAATCATGGTGCCTGTGCTCTACCTGGCACCTGCCTGCCATCCCCCCCGCCAAGAGGAAGTCTTAAGCCTCACAACCACACACGGAACTGGGAGCCGAAGGACTGTTCTGCTACCGATTCCTTGTGTGGCCCTGGAGCAAGTTCTACCACTGCTTCCTTACTCAGAGCATTGCCCACCAATCCAGGATGTGCCCAATTTTGTCCTAGAGACCTGCAGAGATTCTCTGTTCCTCACTGTTTGTCTGTGACATCAGCTCGGGCAAGTCCGGATTCTCTGAACTCAAAGCCTGCAGGTCCGAAGGCAGGTAACCAGGGAATCACCTGCAGCCCGCAACCCCGTTCCGCACGGCTCCATCGCCCCTGCGCACAGGAAAGCCTTACCCGAACGGGAGACCTCGGGGTCCCGGGCGCTCGCCCGCAGCCGGGCAGGTTCCCCGGGGTCTCTCGNCCCGCCGCACTCACCGGGGCTGCGGGGCGCTCATGGCTGCGCGGCCAGCCCGGCCCTGCCGCCGCGTCCCGGGCGTCGCCGGGAGACGCCGGGTGGGAGGGACGGGAGGGAAGGAGAGACAGGAGAGAGGGGGAGACACGCAAAAGAGGGAGGGAGAGAGGAGGAGGCGGGAGGGGGCCGGTGCTCCGCCCGCCTCCCCAGAATCATAGAACCCAGAATTGCTGGGGTTGGAAGGGACCTCTGGAGAGTCCAAGTCCAAGCCCCTGCCAAGGCAGGATCACCTGGAGCAGGTGGGTTTGTCAGTCCTCTCTGGATTGTCTCCAGAGAGGGAACTCCACACCCTCCCCAGACAGCTCTTTCAGAGCTCTGCCACCCTCCATGGAAAGTTCTTCCTCGTGTTGCGGTAGAACTTCCAGTGCTTTAGTTCCTGGCCATTGCTCCTCATCCTGTCGCTGGCACCATTCTGTGACGCCCCTTGGAAATACCTGTACGGATTGGGGAGATCCCCTCTAAGCTGTCTCTTTTCCACAACAACCACACCCACCTTGGGCAGTCTCGGCGTTAGAGATGCCTCGGATGCACTACACCTCATCATCTGTGCGACCCTCGGCTGGACCCACCCCAGCAGCTGCTTGTGTTTCTGGCCCTGAGGAGCGCAGAACCGGCCGCAGGACTCCAGCTGGGTGGGGCTGAGGAACGCTGGTGCTGCAGCAACGCCGGACTGGGAGGGGAGGGGAAGGAAAAAAGAAAGGAAAGATGGAAAAAGGAAAATAATAAAGAAAAAGGAAAAGGAAAAGGAGGGGGGAGAACATAAGAAGAAATAAAAAATAATATATAATACAAAATGTTAAAAATAGAAGTATGGAGAGAGCATTTTCATACAAAGCAGATGCAGGAACTTAAAAATATATCATGAGGTGACAGGATGCATTTCCAATATCAATCCTGATTTCATCAGTCCAGGTGACAGGAAGCACTGAAGTGTGCATCAGCATGGATACCCGATTTACTGAAATAAAGGAGAGACAACCACCTTCCCATGCTCATTTTTCCCTTCTTCCTGCAGTTCTTGTGAGTCCCAGCTGAAGTACAAATTTACAAGGGAATGCTTCTGGGGGCCACAGAGTGACTGATCTGAGATCCCTGCAGTGAGGAAGAGCAGGGACAATCTTCCCTCCTGATGCATCTCTTCCAAAATTAGACTTCACCATGCTCCAGTTTTCTGTGGCATGAGCCACCCACATTCCATATTGATCTGCCTTCTGTAAAGGGAGCAATTATTAAGGACATCAATATTCTCTTGATACTTTATCTTCCCAACTCCATAATTAAAGTCTCAAACTAACTTACTGTATCATCCTGCAGCACAGGAGGAAGTCAGGAACAGACACAATAGAAAGGCAATTACACTTTTAATGACTAGAGAAAGTCAGCACCATTTATTTGGAGCACAATGAGATTAACCAAGAGCAGCTGCTTTTCAGAACAATCCAATCTTTTCTGTTTTAGAAACACATAGAACAGCAGTTTCCAGACCCTTGCATTGAACACATTTCCTCATGTTGAACTCCAAATCTCTCCTGCAGATGCCAAAGTCGGCACAGATACAAGAGCCTGTTCAACCCTTCCAACCACCCATGGCAGCACCAAGCAGGCAGCAACTGAGAACCACTGCCTCCAAAATCCCATCCAGTCAAATCAGGAGATGATTCTCAACAAACTGAGAGAATTATTCTGCCAAATTCAAAGGTCTGTGGCCACCGTTCTCTTCCTCCATCCTTTTCTGCACTGCCAAGGGGCAACACGTCCCAAAAAAGAGCCGAACCAAGGACTCTCCAGGATGACACATTCTCATGATGGGTGGCTTGAACAAATCAGACACACCTCACTTCCACCTCATTAGTTCTAGTCACATTACTTCTTCCAAAATTAAAAAAGTCCTTGCATCTACACAATATATTGGGAACTGACAGAAGAATAAAGGCTGATGATATTCCAAAGGAGTCAGTCCCAGTCCTGCTGTGCCATGCTGCCCGGTCAGCGCGAAGAGCAGCGGCAGTGCGGTAACGCAGAGCTGCTCTGACACCTTCTGGTGACAGTGACAAACTCCACTGCAACCACGGCCCTTGGGACAGCAACGGTGAGGACAGACCCGAGATTTGCTCTGAATTTCTCCTCTAAACGTCATCCACGATGCAGGGCAGCATTGAGCAAGAAAGGAGCCACTGCAAACCATCAGCCTCTCATTCATGTCATAGACCCCTACTAAATTAAGGCTGAATTTAAAATAATTGAATATTTGAACACAGAATACACAGAAAAGGCATATACTTTTATATGCACATCATCTCCACAATCATATCTGTCATTAACCATTACTTTTAACCTCTGCTTAGTTCTTTGCTATTAAGAGATGTTTTAATTTCTCTAACGGCATTGTCAAGAGGAATAGCAGGTTCCCAGCATGGCACCACTACTCGGGCTGCATTCTGCTTGAGACAACAGGAACAGTCAGCTGAGACACTACCTACACACATCACTTACACCACGTGAATCACTTAAATCTCCACCTAAAAAACACAGCTCCCTACTCCTGTGGGAAGTGCTACAAACAAGGAAAACAGCTTCATTCCCCTGGGCCAGCCTGCAGGGAGGAAGGACCCCACTACACCATGGCAGACAGGGTCCCCCCAGCTTTCCCACAGTTGAGCTGGCCTTGTCCTCCTCTCCCCAAGCAGCTTTCTGAAACCACTCACTGAAACACTGCACTGAAATCATTATCTCTAGAAACATCCCATCATCTTTCCTGGCAACCCTGTCTGTTGTGCAATGGATTTAAGGTTTATGAGAACAAGACACAATGGAAAGACCCCAGTCTACTGGCAAACAAGCCCTAGTGCTGAGGCCATGCCCTGCCCACTTCAGTGTATGGAGCTCTGGAGTTTCACAGGAACTCTCTGTGTCACAAAAGCGATGCAGCCTCCACTCTCCATGCAGCAGGGATCCAGTAGACTTTAATAAAGGTCATAGGAAGAAGTGAAATCTTCACAACCAGCCATTTATCATGCAGGAACCAGCTGCTTCAGTCACCATCATCAGTTCCAAAGAGGGAAATGCCAGCACACAGCTCCAGAGTGACAGTCCCTATGGATGAGACAGAACTCTGCCACCTCAGCCTTAGACAGGAAAAACTGCCTCTGCTCCAAACAGTTCATGTTTGAAAGATTCTGCCCGTCTTCTGAGCTGGAAAGTAAACTATTTTGTCAGCAAAAGCTTTTATTTCAAGTAAATTATGTGACAAAATTCGAGTACAAATTTGGTGGCTAAAAGAATTTACAGTTCTAATTAACATACATAGTAAATTATTTAATTTTGTGTATCTGTAAAAAGCAGCATCATTCTATGTTACCTACAGTGGCCTCACTCTGCCTGCACATGGACCATGATACCAAACCCTACCATCCCCACCAGCAGCACAACACACACCAGCAGAGAAAATGTATTATTTCCACATCAATCAAAAAAGCTACCAAAATTACTTCACAGTAAATGCAACTCTGCTCATTACAAAAAGAAAATGCTAACTAATTCATCTAAGTGAGCATTTTCTGCTACTGTCAAACATGATCAAAGGAAGATTTATAACATAAATTCAGTGAACCATGTAAGCAAAGGTGCAGTTAGAACAGCTAGAAAATAAATGGAAAAAGGTGCTCCTTTATAGAAGAAGCACCATCTTCCCTCGGGCACCACTGCTACAAATAATGTCTTCATGAGCCTTGGCTACTTTCTCCAGGGGGTATTCCAAGCCCACAACAGGTTTCAGCCAGCCAGCTTCTATGCCATCAAGGACTGCTGTGGCACATTCATGCCTTTCCTCCTGCATGTAGCAAACAATAGTGTTTATGACAAGGTCTTTGTATTTTAGAATAGTATTGACAATATATGCAAGAATTAAAGCAAATTCCACAACCTGAAAATATTTTATGATGTTCTGAGATTGAATCAAAACATAAAGGAATGAACTAATAAGTTTGTTACAGTTAAATTATTCTTTCATTCCGACAAATAATTTTAATTGTAAACAGAAGGATGCTGGAACAAGCCAACAAAGCATAATTTAAAATAGAAATGTTTCTTACCTCAGTTGCAAGAAACAGACTCACTCCAATTATGCTGGACTCCTTGCTCATTGTGTCTCTTGGGTTTATCTCAATGCGTCCTCTGCAGCCCACAACCTGCTCAAAGAAGTCCAAAGCATCACATCAGAGCTGCTCAGTGTGGTGCTGAACTCACAAAATCAGTGACACGAGCTCCCATCATCACCTCCCTGCTCAGAGACACAAACACTGTCACCCCCTGGCCCAGGAGACAAACACTCACCATCACCCTCCCTGCACAGGACAGCAGCTGCAAGTCAGCATCCAGGTTGACATTAGAGAGCATTTCTATGATGATATCGACTCCTCCTGGCCCTGTGCATGCCTGTCCAGGACACAGGATGTTATTTCAGTGCTTGGCTACCATCATTTATTTTAAACACTACAGAAAGTATCCATTCCACAGCTTATTGTTTCGATTTTCAGTACAGCCCTTGTACTGCAGCAGACAGCCAATGTGCTGAATTGTGGCACATTTTGCTGCAGTAATTTATGATGTGATCCCACACTGGAATTTGCTGAATGCAACAAGTTCTAAATGCCACTGCCGGTGAGGAAAGCTTGGCTCTTCCAGCCTGAGAAAGCTTTTCCTTGTGTAGAATTGAAAAAGGCAGTTCACTCTTGCTCCTACATAAATCTGCTTTAAAGTCTCCTACAAACAACTCCTCACATTTTGTTAAGAACAACACAGCCTGCATTCTTGAGTCCAGGTACATGCTTACCTTAATTCTCTCAGTGTAATTGGGGTCTCTGTGATTAAAGGCTTGGTGAGCACCATTTCTCAGGATCACATTCATGCCCTCCTCAGTTCCTGCTGTACCCAAAACCTTCAAACCACAAGCTCTGGCAATCTGACATGCTGCTAGTCCCACCTGAGGCAACAAAAAAAAAAAGAGAAAATTATTTTACCTCTTTCTTATATTTTTAAATTTTAAATATTCTACCAGCAACTTGGAACTTCCCCATTTAAAAAGTTAGGCTGGTAATGTGGTTTTTAGGCAATAATTTGGATCTTAAAGACAGCCAAATACTCTGTAAAAAAGAAAATATATTACAGAGGCATGGTAAATTTCTGAGTTTTTTAATAGCTATCAGCATTTGACATACATTGATGTAGAATGCTGAGTATCTTTCAAAGCTAGGGCATATATTTTTGATACAAATCCATGGAAATTCTTCTCTTCACAGAATCACCTGCTATTAATACCAGCATTATATATTGCAAATAAAATGTGCAGGCACAAATTTTATTAACACTGCTTCTTTAGAAAGTAAATTCTCAGTGTCTCCTAGCAGTTTTGTACTCCAGTAAGAATAGAAGCACTACATTTAGTTTATGAAAATTTAAAAAAAAGTTATGATGCTAATTGCCATTCTAGTATCTCAGAATAAAATATGAATTCATCTTTTTGTTGTCTAACAAATAGTTACAGAAACTTGGCCTGTTTGGTGCATCACCAGAAACTGAGCAAGTGCAGAGCATGGGAGATAAATTGGAATGTGGTGTCATAGAGATCTAAAGTAAGTTTGCCAGGAAAACCCAAAGAAAACTAGAGCTGCAGTTTCATGTAGTATTCAGTCACAGGTTTATGTATTCCAGTACCCTTTCTTGTGCAGCCAGCTGTTGGCTCATGGGTAAAAACATCCCAGAAATGCACAGTCACCCTGCACCAGTGACTTATTCTCAGAGGACTGAGAACGATTTGCACATACTGGAAAATTAGAGCTTTCTGCTATCAGGGATAAAACTTCCAGGCCAACTACCACCTGCAGCAAACACCTGTTCTGTGTGTGACCCTCTGACTGGGATCTCACACCAGCACTTGTGTAATCTCACAGTAATTGGGAATAACAAGGGTTTTTCTAAGAAAGTGTATCCTAGAGTAGCTGAACTAAAAACCTAATCTGCCAATCTATTGATACAAATATGCCCATAACTCATATCCCAGGAAGAACCAGATGCAAGGACAGAGAGCAGTGTTCTCTACCACTTGCCTCCTTGGAATACTTACCCCCCCACTTGCACCATGAACCAGCACACTTTCCCCTGCTTTGGCACAGCCTCTAAGTGAAGAAGAAATGTTGGCACTGTGATTGCAGCACATACTGACTGACTGTGGGGTTGCAGATACTGACATCAAATCTCATTGTTCACGCAGCACTCTTTCCAGTTTATGTTCCAATTCTATTCCAATTTATGGCTAAACAGATATCATAAGCCTTTTTGGGAGAACAAGAAAGCAAAATAAATCCTGTGATTGATGACTTGAAGCAACATGCAGCCAGCAGCCAGTGAGAGCCTGGTACTGAGCCTCAGTTCCAGACTTTAGCCTGTCACGGAAAGCAGTGGTTCTGCTCCACAGCACCTGCCTGCTTACCAAGGAAATTGGAACTATTGCTCTTTTTCTCCCCCAGACAAAATATCAGTGAGTACTGAAAGGGAGTCACAAGTTTTATTCCATGAAGCCTTTCCAGATAGGTTCTCTCAAGAAAAAAGACTTACCAGGAAAACACAGCCACAAGCTTCCAGGTCACAATTATCTGACAATTCCATCATGTAATGTTTTTAAACATTTCCCACTCATCAACTTTCCCATTTTACAGGACAATGAAAATCGAACTTTGGTATTGTAAATATCAGAGATTAAAGTGCACAAACATGGATCTGGGGCCTTACTTCTGGAAAAGGGCCCGGTAGGCAGTGAAGTAGGGGACTCCAATTGCAGCTCCCTGTCTGAAGTCCAGTTTGTCTGGCAAAGGAAAGACTCTGTTGGCTGCTGCAACTGCATACTCTGCATATCCTCCAGAAAGTGTTTCAAGGGTGAAAACTCTGTCACCTTTCTGGAATGGAGACAACACAGAGAAATCAATATTTTTCCTTATTTTTTCCTTAATAAACATTAAGAAGAAATTTACAGAGGTTTAGGCTACTGTTAACAGCCCTCCAATCAAAAATAACCAGTCATATTTGTCAAAGAAATGTTTATAAATGCTGATACATACCATCAATGCAACACAAACTGTGTAATTTCTTACACTTAAATTGAAGTATCATAATTATAACGCCACCTTTCAGTGTAACACACAAACCTACTGCCTCATTAATACGAACCTTAATGAACTTGGACTAAAGTCAGGAATTCCATCCACAGATTCCAAATGCAAAACCTCAAAAGCTCTTACAAATACAAAAGAAACATTTCTAAATTATTTAAATGTGGAAATATGTATCCTCTTAATGTACCCTAAGACATGTCTCTCTCATTCAAGCCAAGAGCAACACAATTGTCAGAGGAAGCAAAAAGTCACACATAGCAGATACAGCAAATTGCTGATAAGAAAATATGAACAAAGATGATACTTCTCCCTTGATAACCCAGTCTCTCAGGTCTCCCAAAATTGTTACATAAATTCCAAATCAGGAAATTCCAGCCCAATTTTACTTACAATTTTTATGTCTGTTTGGGACCAAAAGTCTAATGACTTAATTTAAAAACTAAATTAATGTCATAGATATCTTTTAGCAAATTGATATTGGCCTTCTCCTATCCGGAGACTTTCCCACTGAAAAATCCAACTAAAATTACTAGACAGGAGTAATACAGTACTTGAACAGTTTTAGCAACAAATAACAGAATTTATGGAGCTTTATAAGCCAGGAATTTCCATTTCTCAAATACTTTACAGAAAAAATGTGAGTTCTGCCTGAAATTGCTACCCCCAGCAAGAAGCATCCGATCTCAACTTTTTCAGCAATGCCAGAAAAATAGCTCCAAACCCCAATTTTTGTACACCAGATATCACTGCTTTAAGCAGACAGACTGCAGTGTCTCTTCTGAGACCTCTGAACTTCAGGAAGGCACAGCATTCCCCACAGTCCCACCAGCAGACTGGTTTGCCAATGGGATCCCACTGTGTGCTTTTACCAGCTCGTGAAGGGGATTCCCCCCTTGAATAGATGACATGATTATAAGCAACAAAACCAGATACAGTAGCACAGCAATCAGCCAAAGAGGGCCCATTAAACAATAGTGAATTATTACCCAGTGTGTAAATACCTTGAATGCAGTCACGTGTTCCCCAACACTTTCAATCACCCCAGCCACATCCGAGCCAGGAGTGTAGGGTAAAGCTGGTTTCCTGGCATAAGTCCCAGAACGAATGTATGTCTCAACAGGATTTACCCCACAGGCATGGACTTTAATTAATACCTAAAAGAAAAGACACTTCTTAAACGGTAACTAAAAGATTTAGCCCTTGAATTCACAGCATGACATTGTAGCATTTTTACTGAATTTTCAAACAGCCTCTGTGACAATCCAGTCACAGAATTCAATTAGCTTCAAACTGAAGGTAATTTCAGGAAAATCTTGATGTGGAATATATAGCCCACTGCCAAGTAAAGAGCCCACATTTGTTAAGCATGATATCTCAAGCAGTATGAACATAGGAATTAAAATTCATGTATTCTAGGTGCAGGGTTCTGAGCCATATCCCTTATTCTGTCCTGCAGGCACTTGTTAACATTCATTATCACTATTTCCATTCACAGAGCTCACATATACCTGGTTTTCATTTGGAACAGGAACTAACACATCTGACTGGAGTTTAAGCACTTCAGGGCCACCAAACTCAAACACTCGGACCGCTCTCATCACACTCCTGGTGGCTGCCATGGCGACCAGAGGATCTGGTAAAAGAAACAATGAGACGCCGGGTACCTGTTCAGGTCACGGGCAGCCTGAGCCCCCGGAGATGCCCTGCGGACACCGCCTGGAACGCGGCACACACCGCGGGGCCGAAGTGCGGATCCATGCTGTGACAGTGACCCGAACCAGAGGGAAGGGAGGGAGCGGGGCCAAGGGAGGCCTCGAGCTGCTCTGCACCCCCACTAGGCGCACCTTCCGGGATCCCGGGCACGACGAGGCCGGGAAACACAGACTGGACCCTGTGACCAGCGGAGCTACAGCGAGGTAAGAGGGCTCGGGGTCGTGCCCGGCATGAAGCGGCCCCGTCACGACGGGCCTCGATCGGACACGCTCCGTGACACTCTCCCACCGCCAGGTCCCGCCCACAAATACACCGGCCCCGCCAGGCCCCGCCCACAAACACACCGACTCTGCTAGGCCCCGCCCCTTCCGTCACCTCGTGGTTAGGCCGTGCCCAGGAAGCGCTCCTGGCGATCAGGCCCCGCCCCTTCCAGCCGGCCCGTCGATGTCGCTGCCTGAGGCCCGGCCGTGTTCGCCGTGGCTGTGAAGCCCGGCACGGGTAGAACAGAGTCGCCGCCTTTCCGTCCCGTCCCGTCCCGTCCCGTCCCGTCCCGTCCCGTCCCGTCCCGCTCCCTGGACGAGGGCAGGGGAGCCCCGTGCCCACCACCGCCCTGGAGAGCACCGCTGCCGCGCGGCGGAGGGCGGGGATAGTCCCGGGCAGGGGAAGGCCCGGGCGGGGCCGTGCCACCACTCGCTCCGCCGCGCCGCTCGGCCGCGTGCGGAGGTTTGTCCCTCGTGGGCCGCCGTCCCGTCGCGATGGCGGCGTTCGCGCGGCACAAGGCGCAGCGGCTCGCGCGGCCCGACCCCAGCCGGAAGCGCGCGCTGGACGCGCGAGCNCGCGAGCGCTTCTGCACCGCGAGCTCATGCGACGGGAGGGTCATCGTGACGGTGGGTCCGGGCCCCGATGGCCGTGCCCGACATGGTTGCCGGGATGAGGGAATCCGGCCCCTTCCGCGGGTTTGCTGGGGCTGGGCTGAGGGCCTGGAGCTCCCGCTGTTCCCCGTGCTTCCTCGGCCGTATCCCAGTTCTTCGGTCGGTTGCTGGGGCACCAGCCCACAGCTGCCGGAGCCCAGCCCCGGGGCTCGGCCGGGCTGAGCGCGGACGGGCACAGGTCGATCGCGGTGTGAACGGGCTCTTGCTTCAAGGGGACGCTTCTTTATTTCCAAGGACCGTTTTTGTAGCAGCACCAGATCGGACTGCGGAGCCATTTTAATGGTGTTTGTCCATCACTAGGACACGGATGGCACGGGGATCCAGAAGAAGAACTGCACGTGGCTCCTGGTAACGCATGACCCGTGTGTCAAAGGCGATGTGGTAAGGGCACAGCGTGATACAGCCTTTATATTTATTCATGGAAATGCTCCTGGTGTCATGGAAACCACACATCATGTCAAAGGGGTTTTATTCCTGCTACTGAGATGAATTGATACTCTACTCTCAAAATTAACTTTTCCTTAGATGTGTTGCTTAATAAATTCTTTAGACCTGCTTTAAAAAAATGCTTTTAAACTCAGTATCAAGTTATCTGCATAGTTATAAATGCAGCTGATATCCCAGAAACGTATATAATTTGTTACTGTCTGGAGTCATATTTAAAACTGTTGAGGTAAAAAAACTCTTGAGCCTGGCTTGCTGTGCCAGCAGACAGACACCTGAAAGTGATGTAACAGGGAATCTCTTATACTGGATTGTTAATTTAGTGTCATTAGATCCTCTGAAATTAAAAACATCTATAGTGCAGAGTTTTTCAATTTTAGTATGTTTTTGAAATAAGTTGCTCTTTGCATATATTTCTTTGTCCCACAAAAGAAGCAGTTGCAAGATTACCATTTTCTCAATTCATGGTTCACTTTACCATTCATATGCATTCTCACACGTGCACAAAATCTCCTCCAGAATATTTGTTTTCATTAGTATTTGTTCCAGCAAAACAAAGTTTGCTAAAATTTCTATCAAAAAATTTCAGGCTAAGGAGGATGTTGTTAATTCATATAAGAGGAAATACTCTGATTTTTATGTACGTATTTTGGTGTATTTTCCAGATGACAGCACTAGAGAAAGCCACTGGTGACGTTGTGTTCAAGTTTGAACCATTTGTTCTTCATGTGCTGTGTCAGGAGCTGCAGGATGCACAGCTGCTGGTAAAACCACATCATGTACAACGTGGCATTGTTCTGTTACATTCTTGCCTGTAAAAATAAAAGTATTGACTCTTGGGTAAGCAGTTGCACTTAGAAACAGTCCCAAGTGTGCTTAATAATTAGAGTAGTGAAGTAAGCTGATGAAAAAACACAGCTTTAAACTTGGTGAGGGTTTTACTGTACTTAGAAAAATTACTCATCTGCAATTCAGCCTTTTTGCTGACGCAGACTGCAGCATGAAACACTACCTGAGGAGCCTGGGCTGCTCTCACTGACTGAGAGGGATGGATTTTAGGTGGCAATTTGCAACCAGCCAGGCCATTTGGCTCCATTTTCGATGCATTGAGTGACGCCTTTGCCTTCTGCTTTCCAGAAGATGCTTTTCCAGAGCAGCGTGTGCCGTGCTTGCATTGCGTCAGTGCTGAGGCTTGCGCAGAGCGCAGCTGCACACGCAGCTGCAGACGGGCACGACTGTCTGGGAAACTCCAGCTCCTTTGGATAAAACAGTATCCCTTCTGCACTGATGGATTCAGACAATCAGGATCCACCATGGGCCTCTGAAATCCACCCACCGCTTGTGAGGTTGATCTTAAAAAGTATTTTAATGTAACTACTTTTGAATAAGTCTGGGTAGATGACTGGAATAAGTTTTTTGCTGAACTGCTATTGTACATTGCATTGCAACGCATCCATAAATATTTTTTGCTGTGAAAGTGTACAAGACCTGTTTAAGCATTTACTTTTTTCTGCAGCATTCAGTGGCTATTGACTCTGGGTTCAGGAACTCTGGTATTACAGTTGGCAAAGGAGGAAAAATTACAATGGTAAGAGCTCTGCTACTGTAAAGGGATGTAACAAAGTCATATTGTTATGTTAACCTTGATTTTTGTATGAGCCAAGACCTGACTGGTGCTTAAGAGCTGTCACAGGGCATGCTATAGCAGAGAAATAGCTTGCTGGTTTAGGTGGCAGCAACCTAAATAATCGTATGGATAAGCAAGCTTTTTACTCTAATGAACTCCCTGCATTATTTAAATAACCTTCATAAACTAAAAAACTTTATTCCAGGTAAATCATGTTTGTGTTTTCAGGCTGTGCGAAGCACTCACTGCTTAGAAGTTCCATTGAGCCACAAAGGCAGATTGTTGGTCTCCGAAGAATATATTGAATTTCTGGTACATGTAGCCAATCAGAAAATGGAAGAAAATATAAGGAGGATTGACAGGTTTGTAAGAATACACCAGTTCTGTTCATGACATCTAATTTTTCTTCAGTATTAAGTAAAACATTAGTAACCATTTTCCTCCCCTTGCATATTTTGATTACATTCTAAAAGCATTCGTTTCTCAGAATAATTTGCAGATTCTGAGCAAGTCTATAAAAATAGTAACTACAGAATTGTTTCTGTCTAGATTCCACAAAGGCTTGGAGCTGGCTCTGGAAGCTTCTGTCCCTGCAGACACCTTGTTTCCCGAGGGGCCAGAGAAGAGCCACTCTGTGTACGTGCACAGAAGAAAGAGACGGACTGCTCAGAAACAGGCCAGTCCCAGCAGAGACCTGGAACCTCAGGATGATACTGAAAGCAGTTTTGATCTGTTTGCTGAAATTATGATATAGACTAAGACATTTGAAAGCAAATGGCAAACTGAAAAATTACTGTAATGCTCTTTTTAAGAGATTTATATGCTTCTGTGCTCCAAGTGCTAATACTCTCATGGACATTGACCAGAAAAAAGGTAATTAACGGAATAGTGAGTAGGTTTAGCTACAGGACACAAGAGAAAAAAGCCATAGAATGTTTTAGGGGTTTTTAAAGTGTACTGTTGAATTAACAAAGTGGTACTCCATCAGTTAACCCAGAAATGATGGGCTTGCTGCAGCCTTTTGCCATGTTCTCTGTTGGCAGCATTTCACTTCCAGCTTCCTGGGTCGTGCAGAGCCAGCTGGCTCTGCAGGTTTCTCCTTCAGGGGGGGAAGAGGTGCTGGGGATAAGCTTTGAAGACTGAAGACCATCTACTCATGAGACAGCCAATACATGAGGTCAAAGTTTCACAGAAACCTTCCAAAGTAGCACAAAGTGCTCTGGCCATAGACCTCACATGTGTTTGGTGGACTGGTTAAAGCAGGACTCAACCCAGGGCATCATTTCTAACAGTGCAGAGCTGCTGGCCAGGAGCTGTGTGAGCAAAACTGGAGTCCCACAGCCTGTGAGGCAGCAGGCAGGTGGTGGGAGCAGCCAAGGGTCCCACAGTGGGGCAGGGCACAGCAGCTCCTCAGCCGTGGGGACTTGGCTTCTGCCAGAGGAGTTCCTGCAGCACTGTCAGGATGTGGGCTTGTGCCAGACCATCGTTTTCCACGGATCTTCCTCTCCATTCTGAGGCTCAGCTGCCTGTCTGGGCTGACCTGAAACCTCAGGGCTTCCATCAATGAAAAGCAATTTCTGCTTCCTCCCCAAACTGCTGCCCTAGCAAAGGCCAGGGAAGCCCCTGTTGCCATCCCCTCTGCTGGAGTCCCACTGTTCCTGCAGATCCCTGTTCACCACCTGGGGGACACATCTTGCACACAGAGGAGGTAGTTGTTGCTTGTGGATTTTAGGGAGTTTGTTCAGAATAGTCTGAACCCTCCTTTGCCTATGACATTTCTTAAAATGTCTGGCACTGGTCTGTTGGACATAGCTGGAGGGGCTGATGACACCAGCACCAACCACAATCGGTGCCCACAGACACTAACAGCCCAAACCCTCACCCTGTGTAACAGCACTACAATATTTACATTCTGAGAAATACAGTTTGTCAGAAACTGATGTGTGGTATGATCCCACATTCCTCTGTAAAATGATAAAAAATTCAGGAAGACTTTTTGGCATCTTAACACAAAAATGTTACCCTAACTATTGGCATCTTGTTACTTTATTCCCATGAGCTCCTATGGTTGAAGATTGGGGACCTCATACTAACACTAGATGAGACCCTACACCAAGAAAAATAAACAAGGATCAGGGAAAGATATTACTTCAGTATGTAGAACAGTTTTTGCAAAGTTTTTCTGAACTTTTTTTACACTTCATCCAAGGTTGCAGAGGGTAATGCTGAGGTGGTTTCACCACCCTGGCACCATTCTGGGACCAGCAACACCTTGCATGCACTGCTGCCCTTACACGAGGGGCTCACCACATCTTGCCCCATGCTCCCCCAGGTTCCACCAGCTCATTTTGAGGTCAGTTTTGTCAAGTGTTTTATTTCCAGCTGCTGTATGGGATTCTGTAGGGCTGTGAATGTGCAGAGCACAGGCAGCCATTGAGAAGAGCATCCAGAGGCAGCACCTCTGAAAATGGGATTCTGGGGGTTATGGCTGAAGAGAAATTTGCCAATAAGCAACAAGACTCCTAAAACTGTCAAATCTTTACCATTTGTAAGTGTGCTTAGCCACTTAATCTAAAAATATTTTTATACTTCCTCTGACTGTGTTAAATTTTTTAAAATTACAGTTTCACTCCCTGTGCACTGAGTTTCAGGGGAGGCAGATGGGTTCATTCACTCCGGGAACTGATTGTCATTTCTCACCCCATTGCATTTCACACCCACACCAGGAAGCTATTCAAATCAGTGCCACAGCATTCCCAGCTGGTTGCGCCCCAAGTTCCAAGCCAGTTGTGCTCCCCCAAGCACATCCATGCACTTGGGCACAGTCACTTGACTGATTGGGATAATTCTGTACATGCAAATCACAGATGTCAGGAGCACAAGTGTTCGCTTGAAAACAGCTTCCTCTGAAATTCAGGTACTTTACTTGGTGTAGAAGAGCATGGCAGTAACAGCTGCAGTGTAGTGAAATCAGTGTTTTCACATGGAGTTAAACCTCTCCAGACCAGGGCGGTTTTGCAGCTCTCAGCCTCCATTCCTACCACAGCTTCACTTGAATCTAACCAAGTCTCAATTTAATTTAATCAGTCTCAAGTTTTTTTAATTTATCATATTAAGTGTATCATGCACTGGAGGCTTAGCTGTTCTTCAGTACTTTAGGTTACTGAAAATACACAATTACTTTGCAATATCTTGTCAATTCGATTTTACGTAGTGGGGTACTATGGGAAATGTTTCACTTCTGATATACCCATAGTCGAAATTACCCCAGGGGAACATGCTGGGTGTTTTGTGAGAGAACCTTTGGAAAGTAATTTGTCTTTAAAAAATAATATACATGCCTAAATTTCCTGAGCTGCTCACTTCATTTCTTCACTCTAGGAGAAAATAAAGCCAGTAAGAATTGCTGTCAAACATGCCGTGCTGGCAGTGGTGTGACAGCAGGTAGCTACCTGGGATCAAGGTCAGAGAATTCTCAGCTCTTTTTTTTTCTCTTTTTTTTTTTTTAAAATCAGAGAATGACACCCAAATTCCATATAGAGATTACATGAAAGATCTTATTCTGCTTTCTGGATGCAGCTTATTTATGGTACCTGGGCATATATGCTGTTTCAGTCAATTTTATACTGGAGGGAAAAGCTTGTTTTCATTTTCTGCAGGATCCTGAGAAAAGAGAAATATTTTTCTCTAAATCAGATTTTAGAGATGTAATTGCGATTTTTGCAGAATACTTCTCAGGTCAGAGCCCGGTTGTTGGGTGCTTGGCCGAGCTGGCAGAGAGCACCTGCACTGCCCCATCCCGCACTGCCCGGCTCTGCCCATCCCGCACTGCCCGTCTCTGTCCATTCCGCACCGCCCGGCTCTGTCCATTCCGCACCGCCCGGCTCTGCCCATCCCGCACCGCCCGGCTCTGCCCATCCCAAACCGCCCGGCTCTGTCCATCCCGCACCGCCCGGCTCTGTCCATCCC
>VWYI01028841.1:219926-287834 GCA_013399455.1 Anthoscopus minutus
GGCTCTGTCCATCCCGCACTGCTCGGCTCTGCCCATCCCGCACTGCCCGGCTCTGCCCATCCCGCACCGCCCGGCTCTGCCCATCCCAAACCGCCCGGCTCTGTCCATCCCGCACTGCTCGGCTCTGTCCATCCCGCACTGCTCGGCTCTGCCCCATCCCGCACCGCCTGGCTCTGTCCATCCCGCACTGCTCGGCTCTCTCCCATCCCGCACCGCCCGGCTCTGCCCATCCCGCACCGCCCGGCTCTGTCCATCCCGCACTGCTCGGCTCTGCCCATCCCAAACCGCCCGTCTCTCTCCCATCCCGCAGCGGGCGGTGAGCGCGACGCTGCGCAGGCAGCAGCCGATGCTAGGCACATCCCCTCGGTGCGCAGGTGACCCCTTCCTCTGTCTCGGAGATTCGGGCAGAGGTGGAAGATGCTCGCCTGACCCGCGCTAGCGGCAGGTGAGAATGCATTCATTCACGGGAGTTCGCTCCATGTGTGACCGAACAGGATTTTTCGTTTCTCTAAATAAGGACCTAATGAGTTCCGGTTTTTAATATTTTAACACTACAGAGGGAGCGTAGCTCTCCGCGCCTGCCCCGGACCGCCGTTCCCTCCTTGGCTTCATGCCCCGGTAGGTGCCTGGCGGCGATCGGGAGCCGGTGCGGGGCCCAGTGTGGGGCAGAACCGAGAGAGCGCTGAGCCCCCAGAGCCTCCGGTCCCGCTCGGGGCCGGGGAGCTCGCCCGGCGTCCGTGCAGGGAGAAATCAGCGCTTGTATCTCTCCCCGCTCATTCTCCGGCTCATAGCAGGAGCCATTTAAACTCACGAAATACCGAAGAGCTGGCAAGGAAAAACCTGTTTTCCTTGGGATGATCTGCAATTCTCCGCTAATGGAGATGTAAATTGTTCCATCATTTTCCAACTGTTCGTCCCCGATAGATTCGGCATCCATGTTAACACGGGCTGCGCTGCTGTTTTATAATCTGCTCATTTAAATATTTTTGCATAACATTGCTAGCAAAAATCAAGGAATATTTGCATGGGAAATGCACCCAGAGTTTATGCATATAATCCACATTTTTCTGTTATTTCGCATCCCTTGATGCCTTTTTTCAGAGTTTCCTTCAACTGCACTTAGCCTGAGCCTTGTTTTGTTTTCTCTCACTGGAAACACTGAAAATATTGCAGAGAGAGTGATGGCAGAGTTTAAATCTACCAGGATTTTAGACCTCTGTGCAGGGTCTACTTGTTTTTCCTGTAACATATTCACCTCGTAGTGACACACAGGATCCAGGGGCGTACCACTTTTGGAAAACATGCAGGAATGCTGTGGGTAGTTCTAAATGGGATCAGAATTTGTCCCAAAATGTGCAATATTAAAAATGACCATTTTCCCTTCATTCCTATTACCTAGATATGAAAGTTCCAATTCAAGAATGTGTTTTCACATCCACAGCACTCTGGGGTAATATTAAATGAACTCTGTTTAATAAAACACATTCCAAGTTGCTATTTTGATTGAAGCATTATACTTCTTGTCTTGCTATAAGTAGTTCAGATTTCACTGGGTCATTGAAAATTTTTGAATCAGTCTCTTTTCAAATCATATTTAAAATAGAGACATAAATAACTGTGACACAGATCCCTTCACAGCACAAACCAGGAGAAAGGGATTCAGTGCTGCACAGCCGGTGCTGCAGTTACCTCCCAAGACAGGAAGGAAATTTTGTCATTCTCCAAACACACTGATCGTACCTTTCATAAAACATCTCACATTCATCCAGGGAGACAATAGCATCCCATTTTGTCCTTGAATCACTGAAATAAGAGGTATTTTGATCACAAATGCCTGCTATTATCAAAACACCATCATGATTTCCACAGGATTAGAATAGATAACCCAGGTGAAGTTGTGCACAGGTCTCCCCGAGCACAGGTCCCCCCTGGTTCTTTTTTTCTGCATCAAGTTTTATCTGTTTTCAAACACTGTCATGGAGAACAGCAGCACCAGGCAAAGGCCCTAGTTCTGTTCAGGGCACCTGTGGCCCTCACAGATGATGGCCAGAAGGGACATTGTCCAAGTCCTCTGTTTTGATGTTTTCTCCCTAGAAAATCCTAGAATCACAGAACTGCTTTAGTGGAAATAACCTATTTAGTGGAAATAACTAGGAAATAACCTAGTGGAAATAACCTTTTAGTGGAAATAAGATCAACTTTGATGTGGATACAAAAATCATGACAGACTTGCAGAAAACATTGGAAAAAATACTCATGGAATAATAAATTCTGAATTTATTATAAAATACCGAAATATTTACAGTGCAGTTCTCCCTGCTTGAACCAGGAAACAAACACTATAAATGCAGCTCAGGTACCCTGCAGGGTTTCAGACCTGGTACTTCCCATCAGGATAACCTATGGGTTAAATGGTTAATGTCTGTCTGCCTATTCCAGACAGTCCAGGCAGGACTGGGACAGCAGAGCACCATCGCCATCCAGCTAGGTGGCCCCTGGCCAGGGGAGGCCAAGGGCCAGGGAGACTGCCTCCATGGAGGGGTCAGGTGGGCAGCAGGCTCTTGCTGCACCAGCACCCCAGCATCACCAATCACCTGCATGGGTGGTCCTCACCCTTTCCTTTGGGAGGTTCCTAGTGCAGTTCCCTGGAGGGGGAACCCATGCAGGAGCCCCTGGGCTGGGAACAATGCTCAGTGCACCACTGATCCCTCCATGAATCTCCGGGTGCTGTATAGTAGCAAAGGGAAGAGCCATTTCACCTGTCTGTGCTTCATGTAAACTTCTACATGTCAGAGTCCCAAGGCCACAGGATCCCTCCAGACTTTTCTTTCTTACATATTTCCACTGTACATCCCTTCCAGTAAGAGACCAAGAGAAAAGAGGTGGTGGAAGTAGGAGAGCAGAAGCAGGGAAAAAAAAATCTGACAAACAGCAACAGCTCCCCAACACCCCTTTAAAGTAATGACGATTTACCAAATGGTTGGGAAGTTGTTATAATTCCTTTTCCAAATTATTACTCGCCCTTTAGATTAGAAATGAGGCCAGGGTTAGCAATCAGCCATAAATGGTAGGATTTCTGAAGTAGAAGCACTTGTCTGATTGTGAAGTGGAGGCCATTATTGCCTTGATTGAGTCTTTTTTTTTTTCTGGGTTGTTTTTTTTTTTTTAAGCTTGCTTGATTTGTGGCTGAGAGCACACATTCACCACGGTACTGGGAGCAATCAGAGTCTTCCCAGCTCTTTTTTGCTCAGCGATTTAGGGTCCACTACTTTGGCACAGCTGCCACCTTTTAGCCTCCATCAAGCAGAGATATTTTTAAGTGAACTGCATTTTGTGTTTATTTTTTATCCTCCCATTGCCTTCCTCATGCTTTTTCTTTTTCTTCTTCTTTTTTTGTTTTTCCCTTTTTTTTCTTTTCATTTTTTTTTTAAGGGGCAGGGGATGGGTGTCTGTGAAAGTATTGTGTGAACTTTAGTTCCAAGTATGAAGTTGGAAGAAGACAGCTGAAGCTGGCTGGTTGTCATCTGGCTCCATGTACATATTAGATCCGAGGTTACATGAAAAATAGGGTTGAAGTAATTTGCTCAAGGAATGAAGTAAGCCAGAAGCACTGAGGGTTTTTAGGTGCTGGAGTTGAGTTTAGCTTGCCTAAAACTCAGAGTTTAGCCAAGAATTTGTATTTATACCATTTATTTCCAGAAATTATCTCTTTTGCTAGCATATTGTATTTTGGAGCTCCTGCCAAGCTATGTTTAGAGGGGTGAAGCATAGCTGAGGGGGCTGGCGCCTGGCAGACCCCAGGATTCACCCTGGCCCTCAGCCCACACCTGGGGGCAGCCAGTGCAGAAGAGGCAGCAGAGCCACAGCAGGGCCATGCTGCTCCAGTCCAGCCACAGAAGCTACCAGCACTTTGGGCTCAGGAACACCTCAGCACATGTGCAGGGAGCCATGGGCATCAACCTCATTCCTTTAATTGCTGCTGCTCTGAAATAGCAGAGTTTTGCCTCATAGTCCTTTTGCAGGCAGGAGCTCTGTGTCAGCTAAGCCAGGAAAACACTCCATGGGCCATGGGCACATCCCTGGTGAATGGAAATGCATGGAACCCCACCTGTGACAGGCCCTGGGAGCACAGGGGCCACGCTGTGCCATGTAGTGCCTTGTAAACTGATGGAACACGCACCATGTAATGTCATGTGATGTCATGTGATGCTGCATTAGGCTAGTGCTGCTGACCATGTGCAAAAACAGGCAGTGTTAAAAGAACAGAACTAATATTTCCCGGTGCTGGAAACTGCAAATGCAGCAGAACAGGTATTTAGTGCATGTCTGTAACTCACCTGTTCCTCAGACTTGTTTTTCAAATGTCAGTTTGGAGGGTCTAGTGCATCACTGACATTAGCCACACCACCAGCTCATCTGGGTGAGACGCAGAAGAAATTGCTCCAACAGGTTGTGTTCTTTCTAAGAACAGCCCATTTGGAGCCAGAGAGAGGATGGGTGCCAAAACCATCCCTGAGGGTAAACTGGGGGCAGAGAGCAGCAATGGTTACAGGGCCAGCTTGTCCCTGTCTTGGCAACATTCCCCCAGGGTGTATCTGCTCCTCTGACAAGAACCTTCCATCAACTGAAAAAAATGTGATATTTTGAGCCATCCTTAGTTAAAGCTTCAGCCCAGTTGAAATCTTGGGGTAGGTGCTGTGGTTATTTATCTGGAACAACTATCTAGTATTTTTCCAGGGATTTTTTTTTTCTAAATTTGTATTTCAGAAGAGGCTCTGTTAAAAACAAACTGGAAAAGGTTGGCCAGTTGCTGTTACCCAGCCCACTCAGAAATCTTTCCAGTTGTATTTTGTCAGCTCTGAGCCAGTGGGGTGACTTGTCAGATTCACACACCTTGTGTGTTGGCCAGTTTTATGAATTGAAGGGTGCTGCTTTGCAAGGACTATGGGAACAAAAGGAAATGGTCCATTTTTCACACGTACCCCTTCTCCAAGATTACACCCCTCCTTTTCCTTACATCAAGCTGCCGTGGTTCCAGTCGCCACAGAGGGCTGGCTGGTGCAGGACAGGCAAAATTCTCTTGGTCAGCCGCAAGGTCCAGCACCAGGAAGGAATGTGTGTCTCACTTCCTCCCTGCAGCCTGAAGCTGAGCACGCTCGGGGTGCACCGGTTCAGAGCTGTCACTTAACATTATCAGCTGCATCTCGTGTCCTCCCCGCAGCCCCCGGGGCAGAGACCGCGCTGCAGGGTGGCAGCCTGTCACCGGGGCTTCGAGGGAGAGGGATAACCATCTCGGTACAAACTTGACATCTATAAATTGATTACATAAGTGGGCAGTGGTGGTCCTTTCAAGTATGTTCCTTTTGTTTCAGCTTTACAGTAAAATTACCAGCAGCAGTTTACAATTAAGGGAAATAATAATAACTGTGTATGCTTTCATCTGCACATACAATTACAATAAACTGCTTGCTTTAATAGGATTGTGAAAAATCTATGTTTGACCCCTACAAAAAAGTAAACAGTCTTGTTCTGGATACTATATCATTATCACAACAAAGGGAAACTCCTGAAATCTGATGATTTAAACATCTGGAGAATGTTAATCGCTTCAAAATGACGGATGTTTTTTATTTCAGCTTTTGACAGACACACTCCTTTCATAGATAAATGATTATTTACATAAATTACATCACCAATGTGAAAAAAAAAATCCAGAATAACTTCAAAGGATAAAGTGTGTAATTAAAAGGAGGCTCTTACATTTCTTCTGTTGTAGACCACAGAAGAAATAGAAGAATTTGCAAAGGGCAAATGTAACGCTACAATTTTAAACATTTTGCAGTTTGGCTGTTGGCTTTTCCCCTCTGTGCGTGGGCTGCGTGGGTGCACGTTGAAGGGGGCTGAGGTGCAGTAACAGCACTGCAAGGGTGGCCCGCCCTGGCCCTGGCCCTGCCCCGGGGAACTGGGCATGTGAGATGGGCAGGGGGCCAAGGGGCAGCTCGACTCGTCAAGCATCTCTGCAAAGGTTTTGGTGCCTCTCTGACCGGTGCCTGCAGCTTCCGCTGCTCTCTCACCACCAATTCCATGCAATATAAAGCCACTGACTTCAGCAGAACTCACCAACTCAGATTTGTTTGGCTTCACATGTGTAAGTAAAATAAATCATGTTAAATATGTAACAAATATATAATATGTTCTGTATAGCATAAGGTGTTCTATTATAACACACAGATCTACAACGAGCAGCACCAAGGCACTCATCAAGAGAAGGATTATGGGATCTGCATCCAATCCTTCAGTCCTGTGCCTCAATGTCACTCATCAGGAAGCAAATTCAGCATCTTCCCCCCTGCCGTTGTGGATGATGAGAACAGGCTCAGCTGCAAGCTTCCAGCTCCCAGCTACTTGTAAGACAACAATTTCCCGGAAGGTTGCAAGAATGAGTGAGAGGAACATGCAGGAGGATCTCACTGTGTGACATCTGCAGAGACCCACGAGCGCCTCGGGTACAGCCGGGCAGCGCTGGGTTTAACACAAGCAGTCGGAAAGGCTGTCGCACTCTCACTGTAGATCCAGAGGGAACCCTGTGCTGATCTGATTTACAGTCACTGCTCCAGCTGAATTCCTTCCAGTCCAGAATGGCTGCACACGAGCCTGCAGAGTGCTGCTGGCTGCTCGGAGCCCGAGGCACGCTGCCCAGCTCCGCCAGACCCGCCGCAATTTAACTGATCCGCTGCAATTTCCTCCTACACGGTGAGCTGATCTGCACGCTGACCCTGGCCAATTTGTCTTCTTTCTGGCAGAAATGTCATCCAAAAGGAAGTTATTAAGTCAAGGAGGTAATTCTGCAAGAGCAGTCCACTGTATAAACAGAACTTGACCCAGGGTAATTTATTTCTAGTCCTGCACAAAGGTATGATCAATACATTTCAGGATCAAAACATGCCAGTGATGGCCAAAACATAAGAATTTTAGACAATATTTGTGAGGAGTTTTCTCTAGTACTATAAAATGAGAAACAAGTGCAAAACAGCCTTTAGAATCTGAAGAGATTTGGTATCTGTATTTAGGAGAATAAATGTCTGCAGACAGCAGAGCTGGTCTGAAGTTTTGCTAACCAACTCTTATTTAATTCTCTCCCTAATGTGTTAAACTGCATTCATGTCCCCCCACTTAACAACATTACAGAAGGGACCATTTACTGTCTCTTTTCTTTACCAACTTGAAAGACTGCTTAAAAATCTTTTCTGAAAGAAGGCAAAGACTGAGAAAAATACAAATTCTTGCTCTCCAATGTAGAAAAAAATTTGGAAAGCTGTCGGAGGCCTGTCTTCCTTACTAATGTTAAATTAATGTTTTGCTTAGCCCAAAGCAATTTGCTCACCCAATTCTAGTTCTCAACACATCCATGAACACAAACCATCAGCTTTTTTACACAGGGTGCACACACAGCCCGAACAGCTGGTGGGAATCTCCTGCTCCCAGCCCCTGCCCAGGCACAGACCCCTGGGTCCCAGCCAGGACCCCTCCATCCTGGGCAGGATGGCAGCCACAGTTCCCCTCTGACATGCCATGGGCTGGGCATCCTTCTAGGCTGGTCCTAGAAAGGAGCCCAGGGGTGTGAAGGCAGGAAAATCCCCAAGCTGAGTCTGCAGAGAGCAGCTGGGAACAGATCTCAGTTTGGGGCAGAAGGTGTGAGGGCTGTTTCGCAGGCAGAAGACAGCTCATGTCTAGTTTTTGCAGAACTATGGGCAATGCTGTCACCATTCAAAATTTCAACAGAGTACAGAGGGCTAATGTCACAGTTTCTGCATCATCAAACTCTTTCCTAGAGTGCAAAGGTATGAAATGGTTCATTGTATTTATATTGAGAATGCACATGACTTCTCAGACTATGAAAAGCAGCTCCCTTTCTTGCCTGGTATTTCTACTTCCATTAAATAATTCACTTTCTAGAAATACCAGCATTAGAAGTTTAAGGAATGTCATAGTATCAAAGGTTGATGGTTGCACCTGGATCCAGATGAGCTCGTTATATACAACTGCAGCCCACTGCCTGCTCTGTTTGTTTTCACCAGCGAAATATGAATGTATGTCTCCAACAAACACAGAATCTGCTTTTTGTTCTTGCTCTTGTCACCCAAAAGGTATTTCACAACATATTGTATATTACCAACTTACTTGAAAATTACTTATCCTAACTGGAATAAAAAGACAATTCAGTTTATTCACTTCTGATCACCACATTGCTTTTGGGTCCCCCACCACCAGCTGGAAACTCTTCTTCATATTTTGTGCCGGAGAAGTGAGTCTGTTTCTTGGCATTATTTGTGCATTCTTCCCTCCGTCCACATATTTCCACTTGAAATTTCAAATTCTTTTCACAAGGGGTTCACTTTGTCTGCTGAAGCCATAAAAAACCCTGTTTTCTGCCCAAACTTTATTCCTGACACAATGCAATAAGCTGTTGGTCATTTGGGGTTTGCTTCTGCAGATGTGATGACTCACATCACACAGTCAGGTGTCTGGCACAGAGAACAAACTAACACACAGCACACTGCTGCCACGCTGCGCTGGGCACAGCCCCAGGTAAGGACAGGGCAGGTCCTGGGAACTCTGACTCCAGGGCAAACCTCACATCTTTGCTTCATGGGTCTGGCTGCAAGAAAACTTTCATACTCTGCATGAGGCAGCATAAGGGAGCAGTGTAGAACACTGAGAACAGATCCCCAGACTGCTTTCTGCTCCCAAAGGAGATGCCCAGAAGGGTGCCCATCAGAGAGGATTCCATTTGCATCAATCCAGCCCAGAGGAGGGAGGGAAAAAAGTGTCACCCCAAAACCTCTCTATGAAAAGTATTATATATACATTATCGGTTTTTGGTTTTTATAATATCATATCATTATCATATCACCAATAATATACATTAGCAGTTTTTATCGTTTTCTATGGTTTAAACAAGTGAAGTTGTAGGATTTAAAGTCCTGCCTGAAACATGAGCCAGAGCATCACCTCCAGCCCACCAGACAGTCAGAGTAGTGGTCCTCTTTTGGTTTGTCCTTGAGCTGTTTTCAACCAGTGTTAAACAAGAATAGAGTTTAGTCCCATATTTTGTACCACTGAATGTATCGGTCACTTCGAGTTTCAATAAATAATATCTGAAAGTAGCTAATAAATAATGTGTGAAACCGAGCACATCTCCCATTTACCTGAAAGCTTAGCTTTGGCACTGTCCATTGCTGTCAAAGCATGAGACTCTTGGCACTTCCCTTCAAATATCCCAACTCTTCTGGTAGCATCTACAGCCTCAGTTGGAAAGCAGGTCTCCAAACAGCCAGCAAAGTGTCGAGACAGAGAAGAGGTGAAAACAATGAGCTCTTTGATGATCAGTCTGTCACAGCATATTTCTGTGGGGAGTTAAACAAACTTCTAACATGACAAGGAGTGGCATGCAATGCCAGCTGGAGTTAACATGAGCTTAATGAAAGAACTAATAACTCAAATCAGAGGGGAAAAGTGACTCAACAAGACAGTTCAGGATATCAGATGAACAGCAGTTACTGATCCCAACAAACTGACTGGTACACAGGAAGTTAAGACATAAGCAGGCACCAATCTTTTCCTACTTTTGTCCATTTTCAAGCGCCTGCAAGCATTATCATTGTGGAGTTCTCCAACCTCTGCAAAGTATTCATTTGGAGTTGTTTAGGGATAGGATGTACAACTACACCATATCAAGCTTGTTCAGAGGGTCAGAGAAATGGCTTACACTGTTTTAGAACTGGAACTAATAAAAAATTCAGAGTAGAAATGTCAAACATAAAGTGCCAGGAATGTTTGTATATATCTCTATAAATCCCTTGGCTGAAGTTATAATTCACTGAAGCCAAACAGCACAGGTCTTTCAAGTAAGTCTGTCAATAGCAGACTCATGGCAGCCTGATTCCCTACCCATCTTCCCTCATCCCTCCTGCAATTTTAACCTAATTAGGGGCTTTTGTAGTGCAGGCATTGGGAGATCATGGGAGTTCCACACTATCCAGTTGTTCATTGACATTGAGTGTAACCATCCTGGGAAAGAGGAAGGTTTCAGCCCCCTGGCTCTGGGGTTATCAACTACCACTGACTGATGAGGAACCAGGCTGGGTGATCAGGGCATGTGGTAAGCCCTGCTTCCTCAGGCCCTGTCCAAGAAGAAATCTTCGGACTGAGCTTGACCTTTCAGTCATGCACAATTTCTAATGTGTGTTTTCCGTGGTCAGAAGTGATAAGGTGAAAACTTTTTTACAATTCAAGAGGCAGAGAGCAAAGCTGAATCAATCAAAGTGGCATATGGAGATATGAACCCTATCTCCAAAACTGAGCTGAAGAGGAGTGAACATCCTGGCTGTGCCCAAATCATGCCAGGCACCTCTACCAATGCATAGTAAAGGGGTCTCAGTGCCAAGACGCAAATTCTTAGTATTGACAGAAATTAATGGTTGGAAAGAAAGAAAACCAGCTTGATGGTAGTAATTCTCTGTCTTCACTATCTGTAGTTGACTTATTGGATTTAAATTAACAGCTGAAGCAGCTGTGGGAGTATCCCTTGATTTTGTCCACAATACTGTTCACAGCAGCTTCAGAAATACACTCTAAGGAAACATGGAAAGGACAAGCAAATTCAGGTTTTAAAGGAAGGCAGCACAAGAGAGCTCTGAGCAGAAGCAGAGGCAGAGGGAGGAATTTGGGTTCTGGTAGTGGCAGCTCACTCCACAGAAGCAAAAGAGCCAAGGCTGTTGACATTGTAATTCAGATTCACAGAGATGGGCAGGACAAGTGCCATGGTGAACTGATGCTCAGCCCTGGAGGGGAGAAAACAATAATAAAACAAAAAAACTCTACTGCCCTTGAGGCTTGAAGTGAATTAGAAAATTGATACTGAGCAGCCCTCAGACTGACTCAGACCCCTCCTGGGACTCTTCCGTCCACTGGCAGCGCTGTCTGGGGCCTGGAGGAACACCCAAGTGAAAAACTGATCTCCTGCAGAGTTCAATAGCAAAAAACAAGTAGCAAGGGTAAAAATAAAGTTATTAAATATTTTTTCACAAAGCAAATGTAAAATGAGATGTATGAAAATTAAAAATTACAAGAAATTGAACACAAGTTCCTGCTTATACAGCTGAATCTCAAGTTCCCTATTTTATGTATCACACAAAGTCATGTTATTTTCAGTGAGTTTCATATCAGACACACATCAGATTCTTCCTACAGCTAGTACCCATCAGTTCTTCATACTATTATCATAATAATTGTTTGGAATTATCATTGCTATTATGTATGCAGAGAATAGAAAATTAAAGGAGCACACAAATCAAATGGCATTTTGAAAGACCAGAATTCAAATCTAGAGTGACAGGCACAACAATATTACCTCTCTGGGGAAAAGATATGGATGTTCTTCACAGCTATGGATGAGGCACTCCAGAAGATTGTTCATCAGTTTACATTTTAATACAAGCTTAAAATATTGAAATTAGAGCTGGGTGAAAATTTTTCAGCCAAATAATTTCAGTTCCATTTGTTTCAGAGCACGAGCCCTTCTGTTCCCTTTCCAATACCTCAGTGTCAGACTCAGACCAGGTGACAAAGGTGTCACCCAGTGAGAGCCCAGGGTGTCCCAGGGAGTTTTACATCCTCCTCCAGCTGCAGCACAGCCAGAGAACACACCCCTGCAGCACAGCTGCTGAGGAGGCCTGGGGGCCTAGGACCTCCTGGCACCAGCTGGTACCAACCCTGGACCTCGGTCAGAAAAAGGATTAAGTGCAAATCCAAAAGCGGAAATATCACAAATACTTATCTTCCAAAGCTTAGTGATCTTTTGTCTGGCAGTAACGAGGACAATTCTGAATTCTTCTGCTGCATTAGCAGCTTAAGTACATGTGCCACAGACAATCAACACACAAACATGTCACAGCTGTCCAAGTTTCCAAGTCACAGTCTTAAATCTGGAGCGAGAGATGCTTCCAAAGAGTCAGAGTCTGGTGTTGGTGTCAAAACACTCCTGCTTAGGTCAGTCTTTGAGCAAATTGAGGAGACATGGTGGTTTCCAGGGGGATACCAAGGTTTAGTAATTTGATGGAGAATGTACAATTGGAGCAAGCAAAAGTAAACTGCAAGCAGAGTTTCCTGGGTGTATAAATAAACATGCATACTACCACAAGAAGTTTTATCATGGCTAGTGCAGCAGGCAATGAGCCATTGCTTCGGATGAAAGTGCAAGTAGAAGAGGATAAAACTGGTTTGTAATTGTAATTGAGGCCCCTGACTTGAAAGAATTGATCTCTGTCTTTTGCTTTCCAGTAGATTCTCTGTGCAACTTAAACATACCCCCCATTTTGCCCCTCCTTCCACAAACAAATGACAAGTTCCCTTTTAACATGAGCTTTAGCCCCAGACAGTGACTGTAGCCTGCCCAAAGCAGCAGGTAAAGCACCTGCTGATAACTCACAGTACCAAACACCTTTGCCTCACACATATCTCTTGCGCTGCCCGATGGTCTGTGAAGGAGCATCCAGAACAGAGCTTCAGGCAGCTGCTCTGCAGGCATCAGCCTCTGAAACTTGTTAAGGGGGTCTTTGAGGCAGGCACAAAGCCTGCCAAAATTTCAGTCTTGTTTGAGGGTGGCTCAGCCTGTGCTGTGGGTGCCTTGTGCCAGTGGTGTGATGGAGCCCTGTGGGTGCCCCTGGACACAGACCTGAGCCTCTGTGTGCAGAACTAGCCCCAGAGAAACCCCAGACAGACACACAAATGCTGGGTTTGAGCTGCAAAGGCAGCTGATACTCAAACCAAGCATTGCAATCCATTAATACTCACTGCAGATGGAAACAGTGTAAGCTTACACTTTTCACACCACATTTTGACTTAATACCAGCCAAAGATCAGAGCCAAAATTCTGTCAAGACTGTTCTTTTCAGTTTTGATTCCTTGAGAAACAATCTGAGGGAACAACATGACTAGGACTCCTTTAACCTAATTAAAAACTTATGGCCTCTTACAAATGAATAGAAGAGATACAGACAGCGAAAGGAAATGTCATCAAAATCCCAGAATTCCAACGGTCACAGGGATGTGAGCAATCCTCTGGTAACCCTGTAGCTGCATCAAAAGCAGCCAGTGAGCCCTGAGCAGCATCTCCAAGATGATTACTCAGGTTCTCCTGGAAGTTTACATCCAGCTTCAAGTCTTTTGTGCCCCATGCTCCACACTCTGCAGCAGGTAAAAGGAAACTAAGCCATGTGTTCTTGTTCTAATTACAAATCCAACCCTTTCAACTCATTCCTGGATGACTTAATCATGCTGGGAGACTGAGCAAAGCTGACAGGTGAATGTGAGTATAAGGAATACACAGTTGTTAATCTAAACCTTGCCTCTGTGCTGGGGGAACATGGGCTCCCAGCATGACTGGCAGAAGTGAAACGCTCAAGGACCCCAGGGAGGACTGGTGTGGTTGCAAGGCTCAGGTAGAAACTGCACAACTCCCCATGTCTGGTATATTTTCCTTTGTAAAACCCCTAAGAAATGCAGCTGTGAGCCATTTTGCAGAAAATTAATGGAGGCATACTGAGAGGCTGAGCAATTTACCCAAGGGCACACAGATGTCATGCCACAAGCAGGGGACTGAATTTTCATGTCCAGAGTCTTTGGCTCCTTTGCCAAACACAAATGTGCTCTCCACACCCAGTCTGAGCCCAAAGGCACGTGCCATGCAGCAAGAGGCAGCAGGGCAGCAGAGGCACGGAGTGTTTAAAGTCATCCTCTCACTGGAGGCACACGTGGCTCAGCACGGGCTGCCCCCATGCCCAGCACAGCATCGTGGCTCCCAAACAGAGCTCCCTCTGAGGCAGGGCTATGGCAGGGGTAACAAAAGGAGGTTTGACCTTATCCGGGATTTTCCTTCCATCATCCATTACCACATCCACCATTGCACTCAGTATCAAACTGAGATCTCCTAGCAGACTGATGATGGAACATTCATTTGAGGATAGAACATGATGGAACATGGGAGCACTTCCCAACCCTTGGGATGATAGCAGATGGCTCTGTACTTCACCACTCAGGCAAAATCCTGTGGGTTCAGAAGTATTTCATCTCTGCAGCATATCTCAGCTTTTTCTTTACCAATGATGATTATCCAATAAAAGTTTGTAACTGCAACTTCATATCCACGATATAAATCAGTTTTAACTGCACAGTCTAAGTATGTGAGTGTTCTGGCAACCAATTGAAAACAGATAGGTTCCTGCTCACAGTTCCATGGCAGTGAAAACCATGACAAGCTGAGGAAGGTATGTTCAGAAAGGAAAATCTCTCACCAGTGCTCATATGGAAATGATTTTTTCAAAACACTATGGTATTACAAACCCAGCCCAATAAACAGCAAGGTCACAGTAGCATTGTTCATCATGGCATCTCCTGTAAAATTCAACTTATTCAGCATTTTTGACTGTCAAGACCTTATTTGCTCTTCAGTATTAAAAGTTAAGAGCTGAACAAAGGAGTCATCTTCATCACTACTAATTATTTCTAAAGATTCTTGAACTCAGCAATTAGGCTATACACTCCTAGGTGCTGGAACCTTAGCTATAATATAGTTGCCTACATATAGGCGTGGAACATTGCATACTTGCTACTCAGTAACAAAAAATAACAACTTTATTAGTTAGCCCCAAGCCTGCCAGTGCTTAAGAACTCCTTGTACGAAGCTCTCAGACATTTAGTTTAACTTTCCAGTTGCTCCGTGTGGAGTCAGCAGTTGGACTCAAGGGTTCTCATTGGTTTCAGCTGGGTTGCAGCTCAGGATATTCCATGTTTCTATGCATGTTGTTGGACCAAGACCAAAGTACCCATGACAAAATGTTCAAGCCATGCAAACGTGTCAGTTTACAGAGGTCTTCTTGACAACCTGTGTAGGCTGAGCTGGATATGTCTGTGGCTGGAGAAAAAGCCATAATCAAACACAACTTAAGAGGCAGGAACAATTACACAAAAATTCCTGAGTGAAGGCTAAATTTGGTCCACTTGGAGATTTCATAAATACAATGTAGTGATGAGCAAAGTGAATAAAAAATGTCTATACCCAGCCACCCAGCTCTGAGTAAGGGCTGAGTGCCTTTGAGAGGCTGGGGGGATCCAGATGCTGGCTGGGTGTTCCAGCAGCCATCAGACAGATAGGTGAGGCAGGACAGGCATCCCTCTGCTCAGGCTACTCTAGCTTCTTGCACAGGGACTTTTTTCAGCTGTTGCCATGCCAGCCATCTTTTTGGCTTGCATACCCTTGTACAAGACACTTATATCTGTTTTCAGTGTTTCCTAATCCAGGAGAGGAATCAAACATGTGCTTAAACACATACTGAAGTCCCATGGAAGCAAAGAGAGAAGCTAAGGAATCAATGCCAAGGCAAGGAGAATTATTTCAGTGGTTTGGGAAACAATGTTGTGGTTTTGCTCTTCCCTCCCTTGCTTCGAGCTGTCTTCTCTCATTGCAGCCCCTGGCCAGGCTCTGGGCTGGCAAGGCCCGGCGCTACTGCCCCAACAGCAGCACCAAAACCCACCCCAGGGTCCTTCAGGAGCAGCACCACAGGGGTCACTGCAGTGCTTCACTGTGTTTCTGTCACAAACTGCTTCAGCCCAGGAAGCCTTGAGTGGAGCTCTAAAGTGCTCAGGGGCAAGGACCACAATACTGCCTGAAGACTGCGGCCATGTTATTCCCAGCAAACCTAACTTGCGAGAATCATTGACAGGATGAAAGGAGATGACCTCAAGTTGAACCATGGGAAATTCATATTAGATATTAGGAAAAAAAAATCTTCATGGAAAGGGTTGTAAAGCCCTGGCACAGCTGCCCAGGGCAGTGGTGGAGTCACCATTCCTGGAGGTCAAAAAGCATGTGGCTGTACATGGTTTGGGGGTGAACATGATGGGGGTTGATGGTAGAGGTTTTTTCCAGCCTTAACAATTCTATAATTCTGTGATTGGACTTTCTTCTCTGTTATTTGGAAAAAAACGCTATATTTTTCATTTTGGGCAGCTCATTACAGACCATCATGATGGTGTCACACAGGAAGGGGCAAAAGGCAGTTCCAGGAGCAAGAGGACTGGCTGTGTCTCATGAGAAGGAGACAATCAGCTTCATCTGTAGCAGATAGAGGTAAAGTATTGCAGCTACGAAAAAATCAGGTGTGACTGAGCAGCAGGCTCTCAGAGAGGTCTGAGCTGCTACAGAACTGGCTGCAGTAACAGCCAGCCTTTCAGAGGTGCTGCATATCACAGACACAACCGGCAGAATTCAGCTTGTTACAGCCCTGCTGGTTCTGCACATGCATTTTTTTCCTGAAATGTACCTCTGCCATCCAATTGCTTATCAAATAATTAGCCTAAATTTGGTCTTCGAGTGGTTGCAGCTTTTTCGGGTGAGTGAGGGTTTCTAACAGCTCATTCCTGTCCTCTCACTGACATACATTATGAAACGTGGGTAAAGAAAGGGAATAAGCCAGGGACCTGCAGCACTGGGGTGGGCCAGGGCTGAGACCCCCTCAGAGACCAACCCCCACACTGCTGTGGACACTCAGGGATCCATCAGTTCCTCCCCAGATGTTATAGCAAGCACTTACACGTCCCACGAAGGGGCTGTGTTCACTGATAAATACCAGATTGCCTCAACATGGCTGCTCTGGGACTTAAGTTTCTTGGAAAATGCAGCTTTTATTAAAGATAATTAAGCATTGTTTTCTTTGGTGTGAGTCACTGAACTGCATCATGTTCTGCCTTTGCATTTTAGACAATCAGTATGATGATACTGGGAAAATATAATAATTTTGATTACCAGAGCAAGAGCAAGGGCAACAAGTTCTGATCTTAAATTTCACTGTGCACATCTATTACTACTCCCATATTAACAAAGCAGGGCTCTGAACATGTTCAATTTTTACACATGCTCCTTGGGAATATTGGAACAGTTATTGTTCCATCCCACTTCTTAGATACTAGAGCTTTGCAGTTTACCAGCTCAAGCCAAATTCATACTGACTTCAGGAAACGATTAGAATATTTCAGCCAATTTTTCCTCTAGCAAGAAGTAACCACTTGGGAACAGAAAGGATTAAACTCCATCTTCAATGGGGTCTGAGCAGTTTTTAGGCACTTTTCCAGGGACGCCACATTGGAGAAGCCAAGATTCATAGGCAGCCTTGTAAAAGATTTTGCATCACCAGTAAAAGCCCTTGGCAGTGAACCAAGACCTTGCTGTCAATGGAGCCAAATCTTCATCACCTGGGCAGTGGTGGGGGCAGGATTTGTCTCTGGCCACTCAGGGAGCAGCCACTGTGAATTTAGGGCACATCCAGCTCACACACAAAGGCAGTGCTCCAGGGTTCTAGTTCACATCAGAAATGCTTCTGGCACGGTGATGCAGAGGCGTTATGCCAAAGCTGTTGCATAAATTACTTGGCTTTCTTTTCTGTTACGATTTCTGGCTTAATGCCCAGGCCAAAGTGGGCACTGGACTGTAGGCACACTAGAGTCAACCTCCCTCCCCTCAAGACCTGCTCAAAAATCAAGTTTTAGTTGGTGGAATTTCTATTAATTTCAAGGTCTTGTGCCTATTGCAAAAGTAAAAATCTGTTAATTAAGAATAAAAAAGTGTTAGGCATCAGAAATTATCAAGCAGTCTTTCAGAGCCTCAGAGGCTGTGGTGAAACATTTTCTTGTGATCTGCTAACAAATATTTCATTCTCTGAGAAATAAAACCCTCTCACTTTGGTTGCTAAATATAGCTCAGACCCATAAAACCTCTACAAAATACACTCAACCCAAAATAATAAAGCAGTATATTTGATTCCAGTTCTGTCCAGAGTTTCTGAAATGTCTGTGGTCTGATCTCCAGCTGATAAAAGAGGACCATGGCCATTGATATGAGCAGAAGCTACTCCATGATGGGAAAATCAGCTGTAGCTAAGATAAGAATGAAGCTCAGCACTGTTATTCTGTTTTGCAGCACAGGTAACAGCTCGCAGCTTACTGCAGCACAAGACTTGTGAGCATCTCTGCTGCCAGCTGGGGCAGAGGATCGCTGTGGGGAGCTTCAGTCTCAGCTCCTTTGTCTTACAGGTTTAGATTTCATAAGGCTTCAGGGCTTAACAAGTCCTTGAAACATTTGGCCAATTCATTTTTTTCTTTCATGTAGTCAGAAAATGAAGACTGAAATGGGGGAGAATCTTCCAGAAGAAAACAATTATATTTGTTCTTAATGATTATAAAATTATGAAGATATATAGAAGAATTAGATTTCATATGAAAAATTCTTACTTCTCTCTAAAACATGATTATAAAATACATCTCTGTGACAAAGGTTTCCAAAGGAGTCCAATTAGTTTCTACAAGATAAAATCACAAGAATTTCTCAAGGGGTTGGTTTCTAAGCCATTTTTATTCTAAACTCATTCTTATTCCTAATACCAACAATAAATTATTTTTACCACTTTCTGAGTTACAGGCTGGTACAAAATGACCAAACCACACTACTGGAGTAAAACCCTTTAAAGCTTACCATTCTTACAAAGTATTTTGATTATGTTATTTAATTGAACTTAAAGATCAAAAAAAAAGTCATGGGGGAAATTCTTGCATGGTTCAAAGCCATATTCACCTGGTTTCAGCTCTTGTTTTTGTCTTGAGTTAAAGCTGTACTCATTAACTTGAAACAATACACTCAAACTTTTAACACATGTCAGTTGAATTTTACTCAATGTCCTGGCAGCATCCCTGGTAAGGTATTATCCAGTACCTTATTTTGTTTTCACAGATGTACAACAACTTAGAGATCCATAGACAATGCTGATGCCTCTGAAATAGTCCAGATATATTTAAATTTACATTAAAACACAAATATTAGGCTACCACAGCCTTACAAAGGGTGCCCATAGTGCCAGCATTTACATTGAAACCCCAGAGTAAATATTGGGATGTTCTTCTGTGATGAAGGAAGGTGCAAAAAGAAAGGACAATGGGTCATCAATTGCTAAATAAGTTGCTGGATTTTCTGGAAGCTGTGTGGCTGTGCAAAGGCCATTTGCTGGTAGGGGGGACTTTGCAAAAGCACCCTTCTTACCACCATGTAGTTTGAGTATGAACTTAGAAGGTCTGCAGGGTATGCCTGCAGGTGCACAGTCTCTGCAGGGGAGAAAATGAATCCTCACTCTGTAACCTGATGTTCTGGACATCCCTCTGCCTCTCCAATCCCTAAACCACAAGCCAGGATTACATTCCTGACTCAGTGTTGCCTTGGTCACACATAGAAGTGCTCACTAACAGCAGTGGCCGAATCAGTCGCACAGTTCCCTGAATTTAGAGCAAGAGATGATTTTTGAAGTGTTGTGGCATCTCACAAAAGCAATTAATTGTTGTCAGCATTGGATATTCTATTGTATTCTCCAAACCTTGAAAAGAGCTCAAATAATTTCAGTGAAAACTCCCTGAAGTCCACGTCTGATGGCAGAGAAAAGCAGTTTAAGCATTGTTAGCTGATCACACATCATTTGTGAGAACCCCAGATTAAGCGATAGGGCACTCGTTGATAAATGAAAGCCAACTTCTGCCAATAACCATAAAGTATGATTGTGCAAGTGTTTAGTGCAGATCCCAGTAGCCACAAGGAGAAAAGCCAGCAAGAGCCAGAATACCCCTGAGACTCCCCTTGCAGGGGCACCAGCACCTCACTCCTGTGGCTCTGCTCTCCAGCCAGCACTCCCCAACGCGCTGTGCAATTCCACAGCAGCTGGGAGCACACTCAGAGCCCCTCTGTGCCAGCCTTAAGCCAGGGGCACAGCACCCAGATCTGAACCTGCGCACATAAAAGTCTCACTACAAAATGCCCATTGCAGTTTTTGTTGACATGGCAAAAAGCCACAATATAACACAATGCACTAAAGAAGCCAGAAGAAGTATCTACAGAAAATATTTGCAAGATAATTTTCACTCATGGCAAAATTGAAGAAAATCCCAACTCCCACAGTACACATATCAGGTCCAGAAATAAATTTCTATCTCTGTGCACATGTTCCCTATACTTATATTGCCTGCCAAGTGTTCTTAGAGAAACGTTTATATAAAAAAATGTGCTGAATCATCAACAGTAATTTTGTATGTAGGGAAAAGGGTCAGTTATATGAAAATGACAATTTAAATATCCAATCCAAAATCCAGTTTCAAAGGTCTAAATTAACAGTTCCAAGTTTTTGTTTGAAGTTGTTCTTTTACTATGAAAAACTGGTCATTTTTTCACAAATTTCAAAAATATAATATGAAACAAAAAATCAAATTCAGAACAAAATATTTTAAAATATTCTAAGCAAGCAGTTACAACAGACTCCCTTTATTTTTTATTTTCAGGTTTCTTCACATCTTAATGGTACATGCAGCAATATGAATAGTGGTCTTGAGACTTTTCTCATGATTTTTTCTCTGCAGCATCCCTCTATGTACCATCCACAGATGCCAGAGGTTCCTATGAGCAGGATTCAGAGCGATGCAAAGGACTCACTTTGCAGGGAGTCAAGTCCAACACACTGAGGCAGCTGCAGCCCCGTGAGTAACAAGTCTGAGGACCTGCTCTGATTACAGCGTTTCCTACTCACCCTCTGCTAACACTCCATCACGGCGTGGCAAGCCGGGGCAGCCCTCTGAAACCACCTTGGGATCTAAAATTCATTTAGGAGCTCATTTTACTTACCCCAAGTACTCTTTTTTTTCACTAACAGCCGCATGCCAAGGATCATTAATGAATATCGTCTCCTTTCTTGCCTCGCTCCATCCCTTCCCTCCTTCGGAGCGCCCCGGGCTCGCCGGAGCATCCCTGTCCCGGGCGGTCGGCGGGGCTCCAAGCGGCTCCGCCAGCAGAGCCTTTTGCTGTCCTTCGGGGCCCGCTAGGAGCGAGACGGGCACCTCTGGGACTTTCATCACAGAGCTGACCACACAAGCTCCAGCTCCGTAAAATGACACCGAGTTACTGAACGCTGTGGTGCGTGCTGTGCTGACCACCAGCAGCAACCCAAGGACAGAAGCCTAGACTAGACTACAATTTGCTTCTACATTTTAATCAAGAGCTAACTCCTGATCAGCCTTTCCTGTAACTCCCCACTAAAACAACACCATGGAGGGTCTAACAGCATTCTCCAAAGTTTCTTTCTACAATTCTACTTTCAACAAAACAAAACAAAGAGTGAAACTTGCATGGGATATTTGTTGCAGGTCTGTTTTCAAGGCAATTATATCCTTCTGCTTTGAAATCCTCAGGTTTTTTTACTCAGCAGAGCAGAGAAAATGTCTCTGTTCACAGGGAAAGAGATGACTAGGATTTACTTATCTGTTCTCATTTTGAGAAACTCCATTGCCAAAGCACTCTTCCCACCCTGACCACGCACCTGGGAAGAGCTCTCCCATGCTCCACGTTCTGAAACACGTCCTTGGCTCCCCACAACCATCAGTACTAAATGTCAGAAAAAGACACGTGAAGGAATTAAATTAAACAAAGGCAGTACTAAAGAAAGGGTTCCTAATACACAAGATAAGCTTTCATGCTTTAACAAACATTTTACTTCCAAAGGACAGAAATCTGGGCAGCCCAGAACATTATGTAAGGGACATCGACAACAGAAGAATCATAAAGTTTAAAAGTCTCTCTTAATCAATGACAAATTTAGTACTTGTTGCTACAATTACAAAGATAATAGTTCCTTTATGTCAGTGCCTTTGGTTTTGCAGCTGTAAAATAGCTTTGAATTCAGCATTTCAAGTAACAGAAATTAATAGGAGGTCATTTCTACCAGAGAAATTTTAGGGGCCCATCCTCTCTAATCATCATTAAAAACTAAATCCACAGGAGAAGAGGCACTTTACTGATTGTCAAGTGGAAGCTATTATTCATTTGATGAAGCTCTTGGCACTGTGCCATTTATTCTGCTGTAGAGCCTGCTGGTTGCTCTACTTCATCTGATGCAATCAAGGTTGTTTCTGCCTGCCAAGAGTTATTTATAGAGTGGGGGAAAAAAATAGCAATATGTTCTCTTGCTTCAAAAGCAAGTTTCAAACTTTCTAAGTGAACAACTGCCTTCCTTCTCCCCAGTGACATTCTTCTTTTCGATCCACACTTGCACAAAAACAAAAGCACTTTCCTAGATTTCATCTTTCTTGAAACATGAAAACAATTCCCATGCTGTGGACATTTTCATTGAGAAATCATCTGATTTTCTCCAGTTAAGGTTCTGCATAGGCACACAGCTATGGCAGCAGGCAGCCAGCTCCCTCCTGTGCCACCTCTTTCAGCCCAGCAGCGCCAAAGGGGACAGGCAAAAAGGACTTTCTTGCAGAGTCACCTTCGCTGGCACAACTCACCTGTACCTACACAGTGGGGAAATTTTATTGGTTATGGGGACATTTTTCCTGTCTTCACTGAGCTGCCATGTTGAGGAGATAGCCAAGGCATTTGGGATGAGGGATGACGAATTTCTATCCCAAAGCTTGATTCTCCAGATCCAGACCACATACAATCCTAAGACCCAGGAGGAGTGGGCTGCAGTGCTGTGGAAGGTCTTTATATCCACTTTGATGTGCAAATGACCAAAAATTCCTAAACAAAAGCTTAATGTCTGTTTTTTACCTCAAGGCCAGTTTAAATTAGGATTTCTGACGTTCTTGAACTGAAATATATAAAATCAGAAACAGTCTTAAAAGTGAATATAGTAAAACACTGCTAGTGTTGAGTTTGTGCATAAAACCAGAACCAACTCCTTATGGATTTTGTAGTTTTTAAGAGCAGCCCCAAATAAAGCTCAGACTACACATCTGAAAAGGGGGGAAAGTAAATTTCTTGCGTGGTAAGACTAGAAGTCTCACAAATGTTTGGGAAGCAAAACTATCTAAGTGCAATTGAATAATACTCAATTCTGATTTATTCATCTCTGTGAAACACAAAGCAAACCATGGTCATCTCCACTCCAGAAAATATCGTTAGCCCTCCATTTCCACAGTTATTAAGCAGTTTATTAAACCAAACATGTTTTTTCCAAGTTTATTCATTGCAGTTCTGATACCTTTGTTAACACAAAGTAGCACATTTTCCATGGGTGTTTTCCCTGATATCACACAATTATTTCCCGAGCTATCTATCACTGGTATCCTACTCCACCTTAGGACTTCAAACATAATAAACAAAGCACAGTCCCTGCACCAGTCTCCTTCACCCCTAGACCAAACTAACTGTTCCCTAATGAAGGCTCTGGTGTCTTATCCAGGGATGTCTGGGTAACAGAGCAAGGGCAGGGGCAGGTGTGTGCAAACAGCCAAGGCTGCAGGTAGCGGCTCTGCTGCTAATCACAGAATCATTTGCTTTGGAAAAGCCCTCCAAGACCACTGAGTTCAAGCATTACTCAGCACTGCTAAGGCCACTAACCTGTGCCCCCAAATGCCACATCCACATGGCTTTAAAATTCCTCTGAGAATGGTGACTCCAACTGCCCACGGCTGAAAAATTTCTTGTTTGGTTTGCAAACTTTGTCTGGAGACTAACAAAGATGATTAAACTAGCCCTGTTTCTAAGATTTTATAATTACTATCATCTTTTCATGAACCTCATAGATAAAAAAGCAGAAATTTTATTTCAGATCATAATTACCTAAATAAAGTACCGACGAAATGCAGAAATGCCATTTTCTGATGGGTTCTAATCCTTTCCTTCTTACCAATATAAAATTTGCTATAGTTTAGTGGATCATTAGTAAAACAGAATTCATAAGACATACAAGGAGCTACTTATATATAACTGCTATGGAGAGACTATCAGGAAATCCCTTCAGTAAAGAAATGCTGAGCATTTGTTAGCCAGTTTTCTAGGGATTTTATATGTAATAAGCAAAGTACATTAGAAGCTCTTGATTTAACAAAAATCCCTGAATTATGCATTTGTGTAAGGACAAGTATTGTAGGCAACACTTCACAAGTATGCAAATTTTATGTAAAATATAGTTTGCATACGGTGTAATACCCATCCTCAAAATAAAATATGGTATAATTTCAAGGAAGAATTTTCAGCACTGTAAGCTTGATCAAGAAAACAAAGTTTTCTAAAATAACCAGCAAAGCTATTGTTAAAATTGAGATGTGGAAAAAAACCATGCATAAATCACTGGAAAATCATGTGTGCTTTGAGGATTATGCCTCAGAGCTGGTTTTCCTATTGGATGACATGCCAAACCCCAGACACCAAAATGGGTTATGCTGAAGAGCAAATACCAGTCATTAACTTTCCTGTGGTTTAATAATTACACCTCTTCCTGGGGATGTGATTAAACCACACACAGCATTAGAAAACAGAGAGAATTAAGTCAATATGACTCAGAGCTGATGAGTAAGTGGATGTGTACAGTCAGGAAAAAGCTGGATCAGATGGCTGGCTGTATGTTTCCAAGGTCCACACAGCAGCACAACACACAAATGCAGTAAGAATAACATCACTACCAGATGTAGGGGCGCTCCCTCCTCCGACAGGAAAATGCAGCATTGCATTACAGATCAGCATGGGGAGCACCATGATCAGCAGAGGCCTGACCCCCACCATAAACCCTGGCTATCCCAAAGGAAGAATGACTCCTTGGCAAAACCTTTTGGTCCAGTATTTCATCACTGACGCTGTGGGTTTATATTCCTTCCTGGAATACAGGGGAAAAGCACCTGAAATGCCTGGAAGAGGACTGAAGCCCCTTAAATTGTAAATACAGTCAAACTGAAGCCTGTGAAAAGAAGCATTTGGCTCAAAGACAAACACTCCCATTCCATACGTGCCTGGCCAAAGACAAACTGAGAGTCCAGATATTTGTGTTCTCCTTCACCACGACTTTAGCACTGCAGTGTTGGAAACATTCCCAATGAATGCAGTACTGCAGCATTGTGCCATGATCCATGTGGCACTGTGAGATGACATAAGCCACAGGAAACATAATTTCTAGAGAACTATGTTAAGCAAACACTCCCGTTTCTCCATTTTTTAACTGGAGTAACTCCAGGAAATTCACTCTAGTTATGTCTGGGTTGTAAGCAAGAAAGGGGGGAAAAACAGTTTCTGTGTTTCTGCCTCTGCCTGTTAGACAACACTACACAGCACAGTGTCCATGGGAAACTGGCACATACCAAAGCATCCACAAAGAAATAATAAACACAAAGTGTGACATTGACAGGGAGAGTGTCTGGCCCTACTCTGATGTGTCTCGCCCTCCCCGTGTCTGCTCAGCTCACTTACTTTCCAACCCACAACCTCACCTTTGTGCCTGAAGACCAGCGTAGCAGCAGGGGAGGCTGGGGAAGGAAGGACCACTCATTCTCCAGCAGCCCTTGGCTTACACTGGACAGCTCCACCACATCCTCCAGGGAGAGCAGCTGGGGGTTATCAACCTGCTCTGGATCTGAACTAATCACCAGGAAAGAAGGGACCTTGTCAAACTTTTGTCTGCTGAGCCAACCCAGTGCTTCTTAAGCTGAGCAGCAGCTTAGCTGCCAAGTGTTTGTGGACTGCAATGAGTGAGATTACTCGTTTCTACCTTGTATTATTTTGCATTCTCTGGAGAAGAGAGCATTTATAACAGCTGGCAGAATTTGATGCAAACAATAAATAACAAATTCTTAAAACCTTCCAGCTTTATTAGACCCACTGTTAATCATCATACATAATCTCTTCAGGTCAAGTGCAAACCCATAGGCAGGGCACAGCTGTTTTCCTAGTAGCACACCTTTGTCCACTGACCATGCTCTTTGACCGTGGGATGGGAAATGGACTTGTCCCAAAACCATTTTCAAGCAACAGGAACAAGCCAAAAAGGTTTGGCAAAGTTCAGAAGGATGCTGGCTGAGGAGGCCAAAGTAATTGGCTTTGATGGAGCAACATCAGGGAGGAATTTAGGACTAAAGCATTACAGTTGTGAGTAATTTCGGCTCCAATGTCACCATCTGGTTTTGGACAATTTTGTAACTGTGCTGCTCAAGGCTGTGTTCCTGGGAAGAGCTGGCAGCCAGAGCATGGACCCATAGCTACCCAGATGCTGTTTGCAGTCCCCAGGGAGTGGGGGGATGACAAAAGTGACAATGTTTTTATTGCTTTTGAGCATTTTTCTTCCATAGTTCTGTGATTCTCTTTGAAACAAGGAAGGAGAAGGCATTGCGTCTTTCAATCATTTGAGAAATCATTTTCAACTCAGTGGTAACATCCACAGAACTTAATTGTAAGTGACTGTCCCTGTGCAAACTTGTACTTCAACAGAGAAAAAAATGGAAGAAATTTCTCTCCCAAAAAAATTTGGATCTCTCTTCACTTCCAAATCCATCGCTGAGTGAATACACTAGATAATTGGCACTACCTCACTAAAGCCCCTTGCAAGCATCCTTTCTCAAAATTATTTCAGCTCAGGCTAACCCTGTACACATGAGCCATTGTGGCCAGGCCACTTGTGTGCAGCCTGTCCCCTTGAGCACGTGCACACCCACTCCCAGGGGATGGGATCCTGCTACTCATCATCCCATGGCCCCTGCGTGCTGCTCCCAGGTGTCTGCAGTCAAATGCTCTCCCAACCACTGGAAGCTAACTTATCTGACTAGCCTAACTAGTCTGACTAGTCTAACTAGTCTAGCCAGTCTGACTAGTCTGACTTCAAGACCAGACTCCAGGAGAGAATACAAGGAGTGGATGAATGGGAAGGTCCTCTGCCCAGAGGAAGCTTCCCTCCAGCTGGCACTGCAACACCAGTGCTGGCCAAACCACATCTGTGCAGAGCCCTCAAGGTCCATATTTATGGTACCTGTGAGCAGGGTTGGGATCTCTTCAGTCTTTGGCAGGCGCTTTCTGTCTGTCTTATCTCTATTTACAAAGTTTCCCTATTATGGAAATATTCTGGTTTGTTGCAGACAGGAGCCCTGAAATCATAATATGGAAATGGAAGGTGCTGCTGGTGACGGCCCTGGAGATATGTATTGTTTCATTGGCAGCAAACTGAAATATTTTGGACCAGATGTATCCAAAGCATAATTTATCCAAATTGTATGGGTTCAAATTGTATCAGGAGTGAAATGTGTCCCATCTTCAGAGTCACTGATGTGATATTTTATACTGCAAGAAGACCCACAAGCACACTAGTTTATTTGATAGACTGGACTATTATAAAAAAGTTCCAAAGATAATGAAAGTAAATAAAAATTATAAATATAAATTGTAAATAAATATGTCTCTTTGATAGAAAAGTGATAAATATATAATTTTTAAGGAAGATGCATTCCTCTGAAATTCCTCTGACCACTGAAGCAGAAATGCAATCTATCCCATCTTGATAGTCTAATCAGGAGTCTTTAAAAAAACAACAATTTCACTGAATAAAAGAGTCATTTCACAGCCCTTATTATCTAAATCATATGGACTTACAGGATAAGCAAAGGACCCAGGAAGGGTATGGGGCTCAAACACTGAGACCATAATGAGTGAGCTGATTCTGTATTTTCTTAATGTGAAAGAGACTAAAGAATTAAATTAAAGGCATATTTCATGTTCTAAGCTTCTTGCAAGAATGAGACTCTTCTAAAATTCAGTAGCTCTTTCCCTAGTCAGTATCTCCTCTACCTGGGCTGACTCACTATTTGCTGCAATGAATTAAATTTACTCTCTAACCACAGTAAAAGAGACCACTCAGGTAACTGCAATTTATCACCTTCAGCCAGCTATCAGGCCACACTTCCACAGTCACACTTAACCACATATATTGCACATACTCGTTTTCTCCTGAGCTTTAAGGAAGTACACAGCATGTGCACATGGACACTCTTTTTGAGTGAAGCCACATTATATACAGACCCACAAATGCTGAGCTTAAATGCTGACATTCACAAAGTTCTACTGTGAACCTTATTTAAACAAAACAGATTTACAATATATGCTCTACAACAAGGGGTTTGTCTAGCAAATTCTGGGATTAGCCTAAAGGAAGTGTGAGACAAATTTTACCACTTTAATAAACATGTGATTCCCTGGGGAAATAAAAAATTTAAAAAGAGAGGAGTCGTTGAGTGACGTCTGCACTCCAGATTGTTTCTGTGCTTCTGCCCTGTTACTCCATCTCGCCATTCCCTATGTTTACTGGAATAAATGGGCAGCTCTTCGGCCCCGCTCTGCAGCTGAAGACCATGTCTCCCGCTGGCTTCAGAGCTCCCACAGGGGCAGCAGCCCCAGGATGGCCCGGGGAGGACACCAGGTGCGGCAGGGACAGCCGAGCCCATGGGCTGCCCCGCCAGCCGGGGAGAAGCGGCCCCGCCACGGCTCAGCAGGGTCCGGGCCGGGGCTGAGAGCCAGGACGGGCTCGATCCCTGCAAACGCTGCACACCGGGAAGGAGCAGCTCCCGCAGACGGAGCGCCCAAGTCCCTCAAGCTCCTGGCCGCTCCTCACCTGCAGTCACGCACCCTGCGCTTCCCTTTGGTACGAGTGCACGGGGGCTGGCTCCCTTGGAGTCAGGTAGAAGCTCGAGAATTCTTTTTCCCTTCTGTTATTTCACCCACAGTTACCCGGGGAATGGGGTTGTAAAAATATTGACAGAGAAATCTACTTAACAAAAATATTTATAATTTCTGTTTTCCTCAGCACTGAAATTTTGCTTCGGGATATGAGGTGCCTGTTTCAGTGAATCTGCTCATTAGTAGACAAAACAAACAGGGTTAGAAGATCTGTTTTTAAGGAGGATCAGTGATGCATGCCCTGATTTAGAAACTGTCCCACTGACACTGAGGCCCAAGGAGTGTCTCAGGAGAGAACAGTCCCTGCCCTGGAGGAGCTGACAACTCTGCTCATGGGATGAAGCTTGGTGGGAGCCTACTGGGGCCGGTGCAGGGCAATGAATGCATTCCTAAGTATCTTATTCTGACTATATATAAGCAAAAAGACATTTTTCCTGGCCTGTCCTCCCTAGGAGATTCCACACAGACTGAATATGAGTAAATACTGAAACTCACACTGGGATTCTCAGAATAGCAGCGGAGCAGCATCATTCCCAATCCAGTCAGAGGAATTTCACTGCTAACAGTACAACATCTGGAAGAGCCACAGTGCCCAAGCCAGCGTAACAGGAGCCCTAAGATGTTGATCTCAGCCCCATAACTGGTTGCGGCCAAAATGAGAGCCAGCAGAGCAGAACAGCTGTGATCTCCAGTACCTGCTGCTCCATTCCTGTCAATGCCCTTCCACGTTCACTGGCAACCTGGTGAACAGAGCTGGGAGCAGACTGAGGGTCCTGTTCTTGAGAACCTCAAATAGAAGTTTGGTTTATTGAGTCACTTTTGTACCATCTGCCATAAAGAAAATAAGGGGAGACATGCTGTATTTGTATGAGTGGCTCAATTCCTATGCCATCCAGGCAAAACAGGAGCCCATGTTGTTTCTGTCATTAGTTATAATTAGAGAACTCTAATCAACCCCCTGCCTGCCTCAGTACTCAAGTGTTTGAATCTGCAATTTTGCTTGTGTTCTTCATTAAGAGGAGGGGAAAAGGAAAAGAAATTCATTCATGAAATTGCCATCCATATCAAAGACTTTTATTTTAGGATTTACTTCCAACTTGTATCTTTAGACCTTTTAAACAATAATACAGTTTCTTCCTCTATCATTCTCTTGTCTTTCACATAATACCTATTAAAGAGAAGAGAATTCTCCTTCCTCTGTAGCAGTAAATATAGGACTTCGATGCAGAGATGGAGAAGAAATATTAAGTGAACATAAAGATCTTTAAGACAACTGGAAGTATTTGTTGCTCATATTTTCTGGTGCAGAAGGGCAAAATTACTTAAAAATCTTCAGCATCTTAAGTCTCAGCTATTTCCAATAGATGGAGCTAATGACATAATTGCTAGTGATTAAATTTTAACATTTATCAGTGAAGGATTTTTAATGGCACAGGTTAGCAGCATCAAGCCCAAGTGAGACCGATCTTCACTGGGTCTGCCCAGATGTCGTGACACCAAATTTCATTTTCACCTACTCCACTGCTTTGACACTGGGTGTCATAGATCTCATAGGTTGCTGGATTTCAAAGGTTCCTAAAGACAAGAGAGTGATAAATAATCACCCTTTTACTCCATCATATGCTTGCCCCAAAAAGTACCATCTATGTAAGCTACATCAACCAAGGATTCATTTAAGCCACATGTTTCTCTCTTTTTTTTCACAAGCAGAACCACATGTTACTCAGAGAGAAACCAAGCCACTTGAGCCTGACATGTCTACACTTGCAGAACATTGACACAACAGACTTACACAGCAGATTTCAGACACCAAGCTGCTCAAGGGATGTAAAAGTAGATGAAAAACTACACAAACAGTTCTGCTTTAGGAAAGACCACCCCACTGCTGACTGTGAGCGTCACCAATCTGTTGCAAGACCTGCTAGTTAAATATCCAAGGGAGATACTTTTATTTTTTTTCCCAGAAACCCAGGACAGTTTACTCCGAATTTGGCCTCAGACACAGCTAATTGCCTATATACTTTTAAAAACTAGAAAAATTTGATTAAAATTTCATGCTGCCTTGTGGAGAAGAAAAATCCTCGGAACCTAGAATAGGCAGAGCCTCAGAGTAGAGCATGTCCTAATAAATACCCATGTATAAAACACATGGCCAAACTGCCAGCCCTGAAGTTCTCCCAGCATGCTATGAACTCCAGCAGGAAGCAAGCCAAGATTTACTGGGTGCTTGGACTCAAGGAGTTCAGTGTTGCCGAGTATGCATCCAAGAACCTTCCCATAGAGGCTGTCCAGACTGGAATCAGAAAGTGTGACACCACACATCAGCAACAGTCTCACACTCTTTCTTGAAAAAAAGGTCTGCTGTGTTCACATCTAGCCTGGATCTGCATTCCCCTTACCTGAAGTTGCATGTTTTTGCTTACCTATAGCCAGAGCCCTGATTCTTCCTCAAGATCCCCAAAAGCCTGTTCCATTTTATGGGAAAGTCTCTTAGGTACCAGGTAGACACAAATCTCTGAGCAAATGTATGTTTTTTCAAAAGGCGCCTGGTAGAACTTGAAACAGCAGACAAAGAAAAATGTTTTTAGCATTGACCACCTCCTGAATCTCACCCACACAGGAAATGGAAGATGTTCTCTCTGCAAAGTCACTCAGGAAAAAATGGATTCTCAGGTCTATTTTTTAACAAATCAAGCTAAACATCTGGGAATTCAAATCCCCTATAAGGACAGTTTTAAACAGTACTTACATTTGTCAGAAATACTACAAGCCTAAAGTCTACCCTTAAGGATAGATATTTCATTTTATTCATTCTGAAACAAAAGCATGATAAGAAGGATCACCCAAGTCAGGAATAAACACAAGTACACAAGGTCAGGGTCATCTGAGAATATTAAGAATGTAGATGGAGCTTGGAGACAGTCCACTTCAGAGAGTGGATTTCAAATTTCTACTAAGTACAAAAAATGTTATATGTTAGTCTTCACATTTAAAGTGAATGGGTGCATACTGACATTTATGAGGATGAAATAAAGGAAAGGTAGATTAGAGAAAAGGCTTAATAAGGAATTATCTGATTACAAATGTAACTAATGTAAAGAGCACATCAGAAGAAAATAGGAAACAATTCCAGTCTGCGACACGATTTGATTTTAAAACAGCTGATTCCAGCCAACAAATTCAACCTTCAATTGATTCAGTCACTCACCAAAGGGGAAAAAAAAAGTTGACTTCCCAGGAAATTCTTAGCATTACTGATTTACTGTAATTTGACAAAGGACTGATGAAAAACATTTGAGGAAGATTTTGTAGTGGGAAATTCAGCAGAGTTCAAGCCTCAGTAGTCTGGTATTGAGATCATAAGTCTGCCTCCAAATACTGTTACTATCCTCAGTTTCCTAAAACTCACAGAATTTATCGTGGCCTTAGATGCAGCAATAGAAAGAATATTTTCCAGTCTAAACAGATTTAGACAGAGTTCAGAAAACTGCTGAACACAGGCATTTCTGGGACTGGGCTTAAGGTTAAAGCCAAAGTCAAAAAATCTATTAAAAAATCTGTCTTGTTTGATTCAAAACAGTCTTAACAGAATGAGAGCAGAAAGCAGTAGTCCAAACAATAACATTATTAATGAAACAGAGCTGTATATTTGAAGACAGTGGAAATATACACTAGAGGGAAAAATACACGTCACAACAGGGAGCTGCAGCTTCCCTAAACATTCCTTCAGAGAATTCCCCCTTGCTTTTCAGGCAGTTTATGTCTTTCATCAAGAAAGGGGCAAGCTCGCCAAGTGTCCAAGCAACCAGTGCGGCTCTAGACACACAGCATGGCCTGGGCAATCCATCGCAGGTAGGGAGCGCAGGGCTGCGTGGAATTTCAGGTTAGAAATGCTGCAGGGCAGAGCGGGGGCTGCCGGCACTCTGCTGAATGCTTTCCCCACACCGCTCAAATTCCTCCGAGCCTGCTGCTTTCAACAACCTCGCTAAGAAGCCATTTTCTGTTCCAAGGAAACACTACTGACCAAGTAGAAACACCACTCACCCATTTAAGGGAAAATAATCTGCCCTTTTGTTGGGAACCATAAAAAAGGGCAATGATAAAAAAGAAGGCAGTCACACATCGTGTTTGACACAAAGCCCTAATCCATCACAGTCACTCGGGGTTTGGCTGTCTCCAGCCTGCAGCCACTCCTCACCATGGCGCCTCAGGCTCCCACAGGCAGCACGGGGAGCTGGTGCCTTCTGCAGGGATGCCAGGAGGGGCTCTGAGAATGCCCCCCGTGCCAGGAGGTGCCCCGAGCAGGGGCTGGATGGAGCCGCAGCTGGAGCCGGAGCCCCGCTCCTCGCAGGGACACAGCGGACGGGCACGGCCGCATCGCTCCGCGCTCGGGGAGCCTCTGTGGGCAGCGGGGCCAGAACCACCCCGTGCCCCGGCTGGAAGCGCGCCGTGACCGCGCCTGCTGCAAAGAGGTGGGCGGCGGCCGCCGGAAAGGGAAGGGATGAAGTTTTAGCTTTGGATTAGAAGAAGCCTTTGCCACCTCCAGTTAGTCCCATGCTCCCAACTGCTCCCGCTCACGCTCGGGCTGCCTGGGTGATTTTGTCATGCGAGCAGCAGGCTGCACAGATGTCAGATGTCACGCTCTATCTGATGAAGAGGTCTCTGCCTCAGGCTGTTTATATATAACCTACCAGAATTTCCTGCTGCATGATGAAATAATTAGGGGGCCCTCATGCAGGGAACAATGTTGTGAGTAGGTTGCAAAGGCATTATACATAGAAAAAGAAAATTCTAAGCATTTTCCTTATCTATGATACCATCTTCTAAGACTCCTTATATACATTCAACTTGTTTGTATTATTTCTTTTAATGTTCTTCATACAGATGCTAAATAAAGGCTTCAAAAAGTTCAGCAGTGGTCTTTCCTTTATGCTCAGATTACAGTGGGAATAACAGCATGAGAAAACCAGAAAAAAATGGAGATTTATTTGTTTGTTTTAAATCAAGATTGCTTTTTGCATCTTAAATCAGTGAACTCTAAACTTCAGATAGCTTAATAGAAGTTGATCCTGTCATCAGACTCTCATTTTGTGGCTCTCCTTTTTTCTAATCAGTTTTAATTCACAACTGGTTTTATCCATAAAGAGATCACCCATATGCCCACAGACCCTCCATTTGCTGATTCATCTCAACTCACTCCCCTCCCAGCTCACTACACTACAAGAACAGCTGGATCATATCCTCAGCTGCAGTCTGGATCAGCTTCCCTCTGATTGTCAAACTTTCAAGTAAAATTTAGGAATCTGAGGTTTTGAACCTCCCATGCCCTAAACCTGTCCGAGACCGCTGAACTGGGCAATTCTGCTGGCTGGCAGCAGAGGAGAAACCAGCCCAGGAGGGAGGTTGGCATGCAGATCTGTCCAGAAACACCCCCAAAGTGAAGAGCCCTGCCAGGGCTGTGCCAGAGCCCGAGCCCTCTGCTCTGTGGGCCAGAGCTCAGGTCACCAGGAGAGCTGCTAGCATTCAGCATGGCCAGCTGGACACACTGAGCCCTCTGAAACCTCCCGGGGTCTCACATATCCAGTCTTAATGAGGTCCGCATATCTGAGACAAAGCTGGAAGTCATCTTAAGGGAGAAGGTTTGTTGAATATTTGGCATTGGGGTAGGCTGCCCAGAGAGGCTGTGGAGATACTCAGACCTCAGCCTGGTGCAGCTGATTCTGTGTGAGAGTGAATGTTTTCTCAATGAGAACAGGCAGTCTCAGTGTCCCTCCAACCACAGCCATCCTCTCTGACTCTGTGGAAATAGCAGCAAGATTGTTTGTTAGCGTAAAAGACTGATGTGCCTTCAAAGTCTTCCTGGATTCCCATTTAATTTGTGCTTATTCCGTTAGCTTCTTACAGTGCAGTGAAGAACATTACACTCTATTTTCTCAGTTTGGAGACAGATGTACAGTTCTCACCCTTCCCTGATGTTCTTATCTGGTGTGGTCTCATGGGCATTGCCTCCATCCTTCTGAGAGCAATTATTTGCTTGAATGGATATTTTGTTCAGAAATGTAAATATTTTCTTTATGTCTTTCCCGTTTCCAAGGCACATTACCTCTATTCTACTAAGAAAGGCTCAGAAATGGCATTGTTATTTGTTTTGAGAGGATGAAAGTATTTGATAGATCCCATGGTTCAGATTAAGAAAATGAATGGATATCAATTTTTAGACTGGGTATGTAACTCATAGCCAGCCACCTAGCCTGGATTTTGACTCTCTCATCTGAGGGGAGCATTAATAAGTAATAAACATGCCATTAAATGATAAAAACTATGTCCAGAGAGTTAATCAAAATGGGGTGTTCTTAGAGAAGTGCAATAGAAAACAAGGATATGCTGAAGAAATGCCTTGACATGATTAACGAGTAAGTCAGAATTTTTGTTAATTCTTCTTATCACAAATCATTAAGTAATTTTGATTGGAAGGAATCTTAGAAGATAATCTAGAGACCTATACTCACAGCAGGGACACTCTGAAAGCAGATCAAGTTTGAATGTCCCCAAAGATGGCAGCAGCCACCACATGATTTAGCTGCACTGCTCAATCCTCCCGACAAAGCAGCTGTGTGAACCTCTGTGACCCCCAGCTACACGAGATGTCAGCAGCAAACCAAAGGAGAGGTGAGCACACATGCTCATGAAGAGCTGGCACAAGCAGCTTTGCAGCCAGCCGCGGTGGGAGGGGGCACACTGGCAGCACCTCAGCCTCCCAGCCAGCGGCTGGGGAGCTTGGCTGCTGCCAAGGTTAAACCACAGCAACTGTGATGGGCCCCAGGGCAGAGCAAACCAGGATGAGCCGTGTTACCTTTTTTACCTCTTGTACCCCCTCAAACAATTCATTGAGACGTGTCAAAAATCTTTTCAGAGTTCAGAATCCACCTATCTTCCAAATTGTTCAGTTTCCATAAGTGTATCGTACAGATGTTGTTTAATTCAAGTGACCCCAAATAATTTGAAATAGGATGACAGGTGACCAAAACATGCAGAAGAAGAGTTTTCAGTGTGGTGACCATCTATATTTTCATGGTTAGGAAAACTAGATCCATGCTTTTATCAGAACACAGCATGGAAAGGAAACTGACATTTCGCAAATATCAAAAAGTATATATGTCACTGTTCTACAGATACATAATATAAATAAATTTCTAAATTATCATTGCTTTCCTATGTCTATTTAGCATCTCAGCTGTCTTCCTTCACCCCTCTTCTTCTCTAAATGGACCCTGTCTTTCACTAAGCAATGGTTCAGGCACAATAAACAGACATTTGTCTGAGTGTGCTGTCCCCACAGGTACTAGTTCACATTAACACTTCTGAAGTTAGTTCCGTACACAGCACAGCTTACTATACTACCAAGGAAATCAAACTTAAAGGTTGAAATAAAACAACCTTTCTTTGATCTTAGTTCTCTATTCAGCTCACTATTTAATAGCTTCATTAACTATATCAACGAGATAGACCCTCAATTTTTTCACCACCATTAAAATGACACATCTGATCATCAGTGGAGGCTCTGGGTGGGGGCACAGGGGAGGCAGAAGCGCATCTCACACCAAGAGCAGCAGCATTCTGCCTCCTCTGAACCAATGCATTCCACTGTGCTGCTATTCAGCCATTGTCAGCTCATTTTAAGTTCCTTATTCTCAGTGCACATTCAAGAAAGACTAAAAAGGCCATAAGAGAAGGAAATTCTTGCTGCTCATGTATTTGAAGACTACAACCATAACAGACATCAAGCCATCTATCATCAAGGCCAGGACACCCTCGACAGCAGTCATTCCTCTCTGTAAGGGAAAATCAGCAATGATACGTGATGATGGAAGGCATTGCCCTCCTCAAGGGCCAATTTGGCACAGCAGGAGAAAAGTAGCTTGGGCAATATGCATCTCAAAGCAGGAGAAAAATTAAAGGCAGGAAGAGTGGCTTAGGAAGGGAGAGTAAGGGATGAAAGCAGTAGCAGTAACCATGGGAAGGATAACCATGACAAGGGCAGTGGATACAGTGGAAAAGATTTAGTCCTTGCAGTTGGCTAGTGTATAGGAAACCTGAACTGAGAAAACCAGGACAAGCTGGGTTGGAGCATAGACAAGTGCAAGTTTACAAGAACAGCTGTTTCTTTGTTCAGCTACTTCCTCCCAAAAGGTAAAACACTTTCAAGAAGCAAATGCCTGCATGTGCGTAGGATTGCAGAGCTGTGGCTCTCACTGAGCACTGACTCCATCACTCAGCTGTGAATGCCTCGCTAGGGTGAATAAACAGGAGCAGCTTCTGGCCCAGCATGTTTGTCCCCAAAGCCAGTGCGGATGAGGCTGTCTCCCTGGTTGTCCCTCCGCCCTTCTGAGCCATGTTTGGCACAAACGCTGGCCCACCCGTTCCTTGCCTCGGCGGAGTTCTGCATGGCTGCGCTCAGCCAGGGGAGCGCGCTCACCCCGCACCGGCCGTGCGCGCCCACAGCCGCGCTCTGCGGCCACACCCCAGTCCCCTGGACCCCGGGCAAGGCATTCATCTCCCTACACCTCTGTTTCTGTACCTTACACAGCAGAGAAGAAAAATTATTAAATTAGCGTATTAAAAGTTGTGGAGAATTGCCTTCACCACTGTCTGCTGCCAGAGCTGTGGAGCTGTATCTTAAACAATTCACAAGCCCTATAACTGCCTGTTATGTGAATAAAGTATTTGTTGAATGAGCATTGTCTTTTGACCTCTACTTTGTAACATCAAGTTACAACTTCTGCCTAAATGTGCATATTAAACAAGGGTAAAGGAGGAGTGGTAAAGTAAAGGAACAACAAAGCCTTATATAAATTAAATATGATAATTTGAAGTAGATGTATGTTACACAAAATTTTTCACCTGTTGTGCTCTGTCCTTCAGCCCAAAAATTTCATAAACTGAAACCTTTTCCAAGTTTCAATGGATTTAGGCAGTCCATTTGAAAATGGACTTCCAACTGTTCTGTAGGCAAAGGACAGAAAACAGAGACAAGTCTGTTTTTCCAGGCTCACAGGAAATTTTGTCTTGGTGGTCCACTAAATCCCATATATTGAGGGATAATACTGAAATGTTCTCAGCATGGAAAGGACTCTAGTCTAGGAGAAACCTGAACTCCCTTACTGCCTGTCCCCATGATTTTTGTGATTGATTATATATGTCCTCATCTGAGTTTTAAGCTATTCTTAGTTTATTTCATTTGCAATATTTCTAAGCCCTTTTCTGATAATAATTTTATTCCCTTGTCTTCATTTTGTTTGGCAACAGCTGAGCTGGAAGCAAGCCCAAAGCCTGGTAAATGACAAATCACTACCAGATGAAGCTGTGAGTTTTACACAGAGCATGTCCTCCAGCCATGGAATACTTTTGAGGCCAAATAAAAATTACCAAACTGTCTGAGAAACCAAGTTTGAGCTTTACATGAAGGCCTGCCATTAACAAAAATAAGAGATAATAAGAATAATTTTCCAAGCAGTGAAACTAGTGATTGGGCTAATGAAATCCCTGAAAATCTGAGGAATCAGTAGCAGAGATAGAAATGCAAATCCTTAGCAGGGCCCCCAGGCAAGGTTTAACACTTGCTGCCTCATAGGAGCAGGAAAGGCCCTCTGTTCCCGAGGAAGGAAGGCAGTGAAAACCAAAATGATCCACAAGAAGAATTAACCCCACTTCCAGCCTCCACGTCCAGGTCACAGTTCTGGAGCTGTGCCAGGTTACCTCCCTGCAGAGCAGCTCAGCTGACACGGGCACAGAAAGCTCCCCAGGAATCCAGCATTTGGGACAGAGAGGGAGCAACACTGGGCAGTTACTGCTGCTAATACCCACGACAAATCCTTCCCTGAAGACTGCATCCCTTCAGAGGGTCAGCAAGGTGGGGCGAAACTAGGATTGGGAAGAAGGATGCTTCTCCTGGGTACTCTCCAAGCAGGCCAACACTGCCTTTTTCCCGGGAGTCCTCTCTGCAGAGTCTTATGAACCCAGAACTGAAGCCACAAGGCATGGAATGTGAATGCTTTCCTGAACCTTGTTTCATTCTTCACAGGCTGACACCACAGGACATCACCTTTTGTTGCCCCAAATTATCAGACAAGAACTGAAGAAAGCCACCTTGCAAAAATATTTCCCTGATTTTTGCTAGGTAGATGTTTTTAGTCAAGGGTTTGGCACTCACAGAGTACTGTTGCAGGTCATGTAGAGGGGATCATTGCTTACTCCAGTAGTATAGAGGCCTGAATTTCTGTGTGTAGTAATTTTGTAGTAGATATAGAATGGTACAGTGGATGTAAACCAGTAATGTTCTGAGTCACATAACACAGGCTCAACAGCACCTGGCTGTGGACATAGCCAAAAGAGGTAAAGTGAAGCCATCAGAGTCCTGAACACTCCCGAGGTGCACCCTTCCCAGATTGTCATAATGGATGATATATCCCTGCAATGAATGTTGCAAAGTAACATCAGAGAGGGAGGGAGAGACAATAAAAAAGTGGTGTTTGGCTGTAATCCTGTGTACCTGTTTGTCACACGACCACAAAAATTCCCTACAACCTCTCTCCCGGGCTCCTCTGGAGCAGGTCCCCCATAGTCACCCAACTGTAAAAATGATGGTAGCAGCCATAGCCCCCAAAACCAGGGGACAGGGAACCCCAGCGCAGCCCCTGCAGCAAGCTGGAAGGTGGAGGTGAGAGAAGCCTCAAAGGGTTAAGTCCAGACAATACTTTCCTGTCCTGGGGGCGTCAGACACAGTCTGGGAGAGGCCTGTCAGCCTTCATTGGCCACAGGTAACGGTATAGGGTAATTTCTCCTGATAATGTCACCGGAAGAGGAAATCCTGCAGACTAAACTCATTAAGGTCTGAGGGGAACACTGTGAGGGGCTCTTTCTGCAGGAAGAAGGGTTATAGGCTGGCTTTGTCTGAGTGGGAGAGCATCTCTTGTGGCTATTGCTGGAAACCCTCAGGGATTTCAAACACCCTTCTTTGGCGTATGTCAGCCTTGAAGTGCAGGTGAAGTCAAAACTCATCCCTCTTTTCAAAATGCAACCCCTCAAGGGGAAACAAAAATACCAAAGGGAGGTGGTAGATTGATGCTCAAGAGCCAGTAATTTAGAGGCATTTGAGCAATGTCATTCATTGCTCTCCTCTATCAAGCAAGCAAATAAGTAAGACACTACATTGCTGTAAGTGCTTGTTCCAGAGACCGTTAAGGCTTTGAATCAAGACTGTTAATTGAGTTGCTGAAGGGCAGCATCATCTGCCAAAACCAAGTACTGTTATCCATGCAGGGCACCTGAGGTACACACAGGATTTAGCACCCAGATCTCCCCTCCTCTGAGCATCCTCAGCTCTGGAGAGAGTTCCCTGTGGCACGGGCAGGAGGGGGCACAATGACACCGGGCTGTCCATGGGGCGAGCAGCCAGTCCAATGCGGCACCCAGGGCATGGCAGCCCTGCAACCAGCAGCTGCTTTGACCCCAATAAACTGCACACACTGAGTGTTCAACACTGGCCCACACCTGCCCTCTGACCCTGAGGTGTTGCCTTGCACATTGGCAACAAATTTGAGAAAATGTGAAACTCCCTCTTCTGAGAACAGTGGGACAGCTTATCCACTCAGCTCTACAGAAAAATGCCCTTGATTTCAGAAGGCTGATCCCTGATCTCTTATAGGAAAATACTTTGACAGTGTAACAGATGAAATTAGCTGAAGTTAGGATGACTGGCACCTAACCTGATAATCCTTCCAGAAGCAATTACTATGAAAATGTCTGATAAAATTTGTTGGGTGTGTGTCTCTGCTGTGGCGGTGCAGGCAGCCCAGCTGGCGTGTACTCTGAGCTGGCCATCTGCCAAGGCAGCAGTGCCCAGGACAGTGTCCTGGTCACAATCCTCTTCTGTATCAGCATGGCTATCCCACCCCTTCCCCCACAACACAGCTGGCTTCCACACCTCTTGGGAAACATGGGACTTGACACAGGCAAAATACAGGTACCTGGTTAGAGAACTTCCATTTAATCTCAACACAAAATAAATTGTGACTTTATACCAGCACCAGTCAGAAAAATTCTGATGGACAAGTACTTTAAAAATCAGCTTGTCACAAGTGAAACAAATTAGGGAAAGAGTATGTCACTTTTACAGAATAATGGGCTTCCTCCAGTATCCCATTCATACAGGAAGATATTACACCCTTAACTGAATCCATCATTCTACCATTACTTTCCTAAAACAACTGGTTTTATTTGGGAATTTAAATGGAAGGAGGCATACACGTGTAATGGAGAATATATTTTAACAATCACAATGCACTGAGCTGGTCTAATTCTGTTTCCTTCTCCATTCCGGACCATGGACTTTAAACCCCTTTGCATTAGATCCATGACCTTGTGCTTTTGCCCAGATATTACACCTAAAACGGGAGAAAGAGAGTGGTAAACAGACAAATCCTGCACCAATGAGACCCGTGGGCACTCAGCAGAGGAGGACACTTCTTCAGGTGACTCTGAAGGAGGTAAGAGCTGTTCTCTCTGCTGGACCAAGTTGGAGCCTCCTGGCACACCATGATGGGCACCTGGCTAAGGACTGGCACCAACCCTGAAGAACACATTTTGTGGGAGCAGATGATCTCAGCTGAGCCTCAAAATTATGAACTTTTTGTTGCCAGAAGGTGTATAACTGTTCTCTGAAAGCGGGGCAGAAGGAATCTCTTTCCTCATCCCCTGTGAGGAAATGAGAGATGTTGTGACCAGAGAAACCACAAAGATGTACTTGGAGAGCAGGCTGCCCTATCTTAGCTACCCTTGGTTTTAAAATGCAGCTGGTGCTTACACACAGTGGGTAAAAGTAAATTTATCTGCCAAATCAAACTGGTAAAAACCTACTTGGTTCTTAATTTTCTCTTCTAGTAAAAACAGAGTTTCTACAAACCCTGAAAGATGGCAGAGCTAGAAAGAAGGGATGCTTCAGCTGCACCAAGTACAAATCTTTAGTGGTGTGAACTTCAGAGAAAGCAGGATCCAGGAATATACATAATATGATTTATTAAGACTGACCCTGATAATAAATTCTATTTCTCCTACATATGTATTTTTAAACATTTTTTTCTACTCAAATAAAAGTGTTTCTGTGTTTGAGTTCTTAATTATATAATTAGTAACAACAACAAATTAAAATGAATTAATCCCATTCTGATTTATTTTGCTTGCAGTGTTAAATAAGAGGTACACAAAACACAATTAAGTGACATTAAGTCCTCTCTTTAAATCCTAATCAAAAATTTCCACATCTAGATAAAGCCAAACCAAAACAAAGCTTTTCAGTTGTTATGGGCTGAGAAGTGTGTAAAGTGCACAGTCCTCACTGACTCCAAGAAAAATACTTCCACTGCTTCTTATGATTTCTGGCTAAAAAGTTGCTTAAAAATTTCAGGACCATGCAAAGATGACTACGTAGAATCTGCTACTTGGAATAATTAGTGCAAGGAAGCTTTAACTACAGTGTACAATATACAGACAGACATCAGCCTGAGGATGTGGAAGGTCTGACTCTTGCTAAAATAGAGAAAGACAGAAATGGTTTGTTGACTGGCACTGATACCTCCCTCATGTCGTGTACTGACATTTCTTCACGCACCTCAGCCCCAGGCAGCCTGCTTTGATCTTTTTTAAGCACACAGATAGAACCCAAGTTCATGTCTCTAGCTAAGGCATTGCACACGCCCAGGTAACATTCAGACACATGGCCCATAACCCCATTTGAGGGTCAAAGCCCTCACTCAGCTGACACCAGGCAGATGTGAGTGCTGGCGTGAGCAGAGCAGAGGCTGTGCAGCAGGGCTGGGGCACAGTGCCCAGCACTGTCACAGCAAGGGCTGCCTGTGCCAGGGCCAGGCTGCAGCCCCAGCAGAAATGGGAAAGATGTGGGCGTGCCAGTGCAGTGTGACAGCACCAGGGGACAGCCTCACATTTCTGCCCATCCCACACACCATATCATGGGCATGTGACAAGTAGGTGTCCAAGAGTTATTGACCCTTTTTGGGTGTTCTAAATTATCCCACTTGTGCACACACAGAGACACTAACTACCTGCCCACAGACACACACACGTCCCACCAACGCCCATTGACACTCATGGGATAACTCCTGACACAGAAGGCACTAACCCTGCCACAAAGCAGAAAGAAATATACCATGAAGCAGATGATTTGGTGAATGGTCCAGCTGTTCTCTCATCACCTTGATGCAGTTTGTGGGTCCTCCTTCTCATCTCATTTTTCTCCAAGTGGTGCCCAGACTTCTCCCCTGCATGGGTGGACAAACCTCTCCCCTGAAGATGGCAAATATGACCCTGCACGGTTGGGCTACTCTGAAAGCCTGATGAGAGCCAGAGCTTGCAGCTGTGTGCAGCACAAATGGGAAGTTCAATAAAGAGAATCAACATAGCTGCTGATTTTCAGGCAGCCTGAGCAACAGAGAGAAAGTGTTGTTCCCCTGGAATGCACCAAAGGTACAACCAGTGCTAACCACAAATTCTCTGCATGGTGAAAAACCAGCATAAATTAAACACTGCAGAGAGAGCTCTTAACTATTCCCAGGGTAGCAAGCAATGAGGAAGGTACCTCACCTGTCAGTTTGGCAAGCATATCAGTGAGCTACGCCCCCTCAAGAAGTGTCATCATAGACCACACCAGCTACCCTCTTACTGCAGGGATGAGTCCTAGCACCTCTGTCTGCTCCAAAAGATGTATTTGTGGTTAGACAGGCACTACACTTCTGACATTTTCATTTCTCTGATATACCAATCAACGTTCTTAACCTACATTCACTATTCATTCAGTATGAGAAGGAGTCCTTCAGTATAACGACACCTTCTTTGGTCCTTAGATGTAATAGCTGTCTGGTCAGACTCCATTCCTCTTGTATATCATCTAGTCACATGTATCATAGCTGAATAGCACATTCATAGCCTCTAGCAGTGAATAGAATCCATATGTTCTCCTCTTGTACCCCTGCAGAGATTTAGCTGTCTGAAATATTTGCTATGGGATCATGTATATCCCATTTTACACCAACATTCAGACATAAAGCAGCATCAGGAGAAAGTGGGGAACAATGAAATATCAGTATGAAAATCCCAAAACACTGGTATGAACAGCAGTGAAGACAGGATAAATGTAATTTCCTTTTCTGAACTCTCTATGACTTTGTCTCACCAGAAAGCACAGATTTCTGCAGTAACAGTAGAAATATAGCAACAAGCATTGCAGAATATAACCAGCAAACAAGGCAGAGAGGAGCCATGTCTCCCACTCTGCTTGCAGCCACCTAGGAGGCAAAATCAGACCGACCCTGATGACCTTACAGCTGCTGCTGTGACAAGCACAAAGCCAACAGGCATTCACAGAGTTGTCTTTCTGCTTGCCAAAATCCTGGGCTCCAGCCTGACTGGGCTCCACACTGGGAGACTTTCAGCGGGCAGGAGCATGGCAGTGCAAGGGCTTCACTTTTGTGACACAGAGCCATGAAACGCTGAGCATGGGCCTGTTGCATTCTTTGTTTTGTAAATCTGCCTCTCAGTGTCACCAGGGGCTGACTGAAGGGGATGTAAATATTTCAATATTTATAATAGAGCAATAGAATCACAACAATATTATAGTTTGTATAACCGGGATAGTAAGTCAATGTTTCACTGGATTCTAATCCATCACATCTTCTTTCTCTGAGAGCTGGTGAAATAATTTTTCTCCTGCTCAAGCATCAGCATTCAGTTTGGTACCAGGGAACAGCAAAACATTAAACAATGAAGTGCTGTTGTATGTAAACCTTTTTTCAGGTAATCAGCCAGAGCTGATTCATCTTTGAGTGTTTCCTTGTATATATTAAAACAAGTAGTTGCTTTTAAAATTACTGGTTCCTTCTGTCACTCTCTTGTCCTTCTGCAACCTCAAGCTGAAGCAACAAACAGAAACTGATCTTAGAGGACCAGTAAAAAAGTTCATTTTCTGTCAACTTTTGTTGTGGAATATAAAGAGTATTGAGAGTGCATAATGAGAACACAGCATCTCCTGGGCCCAAAACAAGACTGTGTTGTTAACATGCTGCTTAAATAATCAGTCTCTTCAGTTATTTTTTTTTAAACATATGCTAGTGAAACTTATCCTTGCTGTCCTTCAAAAGAAAAGACATGATAGCTGGGGCACTGCTGACTGCAGCAGGACTAGGGCTGGATCCAGGTTTCCCTAACTGTAACCAAGGTACCAGAGAACAATGATTTTTCCACCATGCACTCACAGATCAAAGATGTATTTAAAATCCTGACCCATGTCTTTTCCTGTGTGGATAGGTTAGTTAAACTCAGAAAACAGCCCAAACCAAGCAGGTTGACAAAGGGAATTGCATTGAACTTCAAATGACATTTCCCCTATTTTGTCACCTGCCCAAAAGCACTGGACTTCTTTCAGGCACTAAGCTCAATAAAAGATGTCTGATCAAAAACAGACACTGTTCAGGCACTTCATTCTCCTCCAGATCAACATCACTCTGGCACCAGCTAAAATTTCCCCCAGTTCTGTAATTGTCTGTCAAGAGTTAATGCTGCCATATCAGTTTAAAAATTATAAGCACCAAGAAGAATAAGATTTCTCATTTCTACTTAGAACACCGTGCTTCTTGCTACTTAAAACTCTGCGCTTTTCAAAGAAATGTATTTTATTTCGAAGCATTACAGTAGCAATTTGTAAACACCAGTTACAAAACTGTAAATCTTGATTTACTTGTAGACACAACATTTCATCAGTTGTGAACTGTGGGAAGCAAACCCGGATCTCGTTTCTGGAGGCTCTGTGTTTTTCAGACCTGGTATGAATGAATCACCTTTCTTTTGTGAGAAATGAAAAATTGCCCACTTACTAAACAAAACATCTCTAGCCCACTAGTCCCAAATGCGCTCGATCTTTAACAGATATTTTCACTTTAATACACACAGTTAACGCTGTATGAACACGCAGTCACAAATCGGCTGGGGAAGAACTTGAAAGATGAATCTGCCCTGGAACTCTGATATTTCTCTGAAAAGTGTTTGCTGTTCTGTGGGGAAGGGAGCCGTGGCTCCTCACGAGGGCGGGTGTCTGTGCCCTCTCGGCGGGGGCTGCCACCCGCAGAGTGCCTCGGAGCCCAAGGAAGCCTTCTCGGAGGGACTCGCAGCCGCCGGCGCTGCCCGGCTACCGCTGGCCTTTGCCGAATCCCTGGCAGGTTCGAGCCCTTCCTCGCGGAGACCATCGCGGACAGGAGCAGGATGCCCGCCCGCTCTGCCCGGGGCTGCCCGCCCGCTCTGCCCGGCACAGCCCAGGTGCCGGTCGAGCCGCTCGCGCAGGTGCGGGGGGCCCCGGGCGAGCCGCCGGCCCCACGGGGAAAAGGTTCCTCGTGGGAGCTGGGAGAGTACCGGGTTTCCACAAAACCTGCGCGGGTCCCGGCGCAGCCTCCCCCCTTTCCCGGGCTGTGCGATGTCCTGCAGAGCAAGCTGCGGGACGAGAAGCCGGCGCGCACGGCCGTCGGTGGCACCGACCCGTGGTGGAGGGGGTTTCGGAGCAGTTGGATAGCCTGCGGGGGCAGAGATAACTCCTATAGGGAAGCTCTCCTGCTGCCGCGCCCTTCGGGTGTTTTCCAAAGCCCGTCCAGGGAGGGGCTTCCGGCTGTGCCCTGTACGCATGGACGACGGCCGAAGGAGCCGAAAACCTCCCCGGCCTACCCGCGCCTCTGCCTTCCCCGCACAGGCTATCCCGCCTGACGGCCCGGGTCTCCTGCCAGAGAGTGATTATTCGTCGCACTAACAGCAGCGAAAGGAATCAGGCAGGCAGACCGGATATCTTTCGGGCCCAGCATGAAGTTACTGGGCTCACCGGAACCAGAACATCCTTACAACGTTGTGCCTATGTATTTATTAACAACCCGCCATGGCTTCCAGCTTGGCTTTGCTGTCCATTACGTTAGGGGCAAAATGCCCTTTTACATGATCTGATCTATACTCTAATTTCCTCTATCCCCAGCACTTTTCCTAACCGAGTGACAATGTGACACAATTAGCACAGGTGCTTAAAAAGTCAACTTCTACATCAAGTGTTCGCCCCGATTTTAGGAGTGCAGAGACACACCTGATTTGAACAGTCACGGCTTTCATGCAGATAGCGTGTTCAGACTGCAGTGGCTGAGAGTTGAAATAAATTAAGTTCTGCACTGGGATGTCGAAATTACTCCCTGAGCTTCTCCTCACAGTGCAAGGGCCAGCGCTCTAAAATCATGCAGGGCTGCATCTCACTGACTCCCTTCTTCCCTTCCTGCCATCTGCGTCCCCGCCCCAGCCACCCCTTGAAAGGAAGGGAGAGGAAAAAAAAGCACAAATTACATCAAATTATTGGTCTTGGTAGGGGAACCACAGACTCAGGAATCCAGCTAAGAAATAGGAAATTTTCCCTACACTGGAAGAGCCGTGAACAAAAGCTGCGTGTCTGCAGCCCTGAAAGGTCCTAGACCTGGGAACCAGAGACGGACAGTCTGACGCAAGAAAAGTACATTGCATTGATTTGGAAAACGAGTCATTGGTGAGAGACTGAGTTCGTTTCCTTCCCGTTAATCAGCCCAGAGTCAATTATTCGGGGCTAGTCCAAATCTTGCATCTTTTACCACTGGCTGGGATCAGTGGGGGTGCAAACTCACAGAGAGCAAGCCTGATGTGCTGGCTCGGTTCTTTCTTCCACAGCCCTGAGAGGCTCCACAGCCCAAGACACGGCGACCTACAGATGAAAAACCTCTGGATACTCGTAGTAGTGCAAAGAGATGGTTGAGACAAGAGAGGGAAGCTTCCGGAAAAGTGAAGCTTGTCCCGTGTCTCCGAGCCGTCGCGCCTCTCCGAGCTCTCCTGCCAGCAGCTGCTGGGGGGAGATGGGGTGGCGTTCCTCGCAGGGGACAGCGCGTCCCTGCGGCTCCCGCAGCCCGGGACGCGCCCGTCCCGCCGGCAGCGCTGAGGGACCCGCCGGGCGGGCGCTGGGATGCGCCGCTCGGGCACCGGCAGCGCCATGCCCGGCTGCACCAGCCTGGGTGGGCACCCAGTTCACCGCGGCCCTGGTCGTGGTGTTCGTTTTCCGTAAGCTGAGCACAATGGCGATATTAAATTCTCTCAGAACTTGTTTTAACGGCAGAACCGGTGTCGCTGAAGAGGACTCCAGAGAGAAGCACCCAGCCGCATGCCCTCGCAGCACGGTGCAGTCTCTGTTGAAGGAGTCCGTATGCCAACACCCTCTCGTTAAAACAGGCCTAATTCTCCGCGTTCAATATTTTCTTCGTGCTGTATCGTATCGTCAAATATTTAAGAGATCTCTCCTACGTGCAGCTGGTCAGCGCTCCCACCTATATACATCCTGGTATGACTCTTGAGAGAGAGGAATCAGAACCAGATACAAACCCCGTCGGAGGGTCCCGCCGGAGTCCTCTGCTCTTCTCCGCTCTCAGTCTCAGCAGGATCAGGCCAGGGTCACCCTGACCGCCCCCCGGCAGGTTCCCCTTCCCTCACTTCTCTGCCGAAACCGCGGTGACCCGCAGCGAGGTCCTACCCGGTGCCCCAAAAGGGAACACATCCTTCCGATGTGCAGAGAAACAGCAGTGGGAGACCAGGGTGCGCAAGAATCGGGAATTCTCTAGAGCCTGCGTGTCTGCCCGTTTCCATCTCTTCAGAAAACGACTCAGGGAATATTCACTAAAATATCGAGGGCGTGTGATTTAAGCGATGAAGTTTAGACTGGACTTCGGAGAAATAGGTGATAAAGATGCACGGGTCAAGGTGTACCCTGGATAACCAAGCCCGTATACTTCCCACGTCCACCCTGTTACACGTTATCGTGTTTCTGACCTCTTCTCGGAAATAACGCCTCTCTCCAATTAGCTCGGCAAAACCGCTCACCTCTTGTGAAGTCCCTCCGGCCATAACAATAACCCGGATCTGCTGACGGACTGTTCTCTGGGCGCGTTTTCCTCCTGACTCCCCAAACCTCCCGCGCCCCGAGGCGGCCGACTCAGCCTGCGGCTCCGCGCAGCCATCGAAGAGGCCCTGGGTGAGCCCCGCCAAGCTCCGCACCCCGCAGCGCGTCCCCCGCCCCGCCTCCGCCGAGACCCTCGCACTGCGCGGGGCTGCTCCGAAGCCTCGGGGCGGGCGGAGAGACCGGGGCGGCCAGTGCAGCCGTCCCGCTCATCACCTGGAGGAGCCGGCTCCGGACACGGTACGAAATATGGAGATCTTCCGCACACTGGTTTTCCGCCAACACCGCAGTATGAATTACCGCTGCCCGTAATCTTACGATCTCCGCGGGAAACAACGCGCAGATTGACTTTGTTGAGTCCTACCGCTGTATTTCCAGAGAGAAAAGGTGCATAGGAAGGGGGCTATTTCATAGAAATCTAACCTGCAGCCCTCCTCGGAGCGCGCACCACCCTCACTAATTATCTCGTTGAAGGCGCAGGAAAAGCGCCGACGATCAGGAGCCTCGACGCTGCTCCCGGCCGTGCCCGATCCGCCGCGCCCGGGCTCACCGCGGGCTTTCATCACGGTGGCCCGGCCCCGCCGGAACGCATCCCTCGGAGGCTCCCGCCAGGTGCTCATTTTCTGTCGTGCGAGACCTGCGACAGACGACAGTAGTACTGTCGTGCCTCTGTCAATCACGGATGGGGAGATCCGCGTGGGGGGCAGGATGGGGGCTCGGCAGGATCCGCGCTGGTCCTGCTCCGAGCCGATCGCTCCGCTCCGCCCCGCCGCGACACGCAGGGCCGCCCGAGCACTCGGCCGCTGGCGCACTGCTGTGGACAGGGAGCAGAGCCCAAGGGGGAAGCCTGCTGCCGGGGCCCTAGAGCGCAGCGGCGAGGTGCGGTTACCGGACTCTCGGCGGAGCAGCAGCCCGTCGCCTGCGGGGCGGGTGCTCGAGCAGGGTCGGGGGCCGCATTTGGGTCGGAGGTTGCGCAAGCACACGTTGGGCCCTCGGGGGAACCAGAAAGCCGGCTCCAGGCCAGCATCGGTGTTGGCCGGGGCTGCGTCTGGGCTCCTAGGGGCCGCCGTTTTCTGCGTTCCCTGCCGCCGTTCGGGGCTCCGGGCCGGGCGTCGGTCGCTCTGTGCCGAGCCACGTCACGGCCATGGCAAACCCCAAAATCCTACTTTGCCTCGCTGAGGTGTTGGGGACACCGAGACTTGATGTCAGCAAGATTCTGCCCACGGTTAGATCGGTTAAAACCGCTGGGCAAACGAGTAATTGACGGGACGTCTCGGCTTTACCGGGGTTCGGCACAGCCGAGTTACGGTACCGCAAGATTGGGTCCCGGGATTTGAAACAACGATCATCTTTTTTTGGAGGGAGAACAATATGGGGCTTCACCTTTCACACAGCTACTCAAACGCAGAATTCTTTTTATCAAATCCATCCTGTTTATAAACGTAGAGGCAGTTCTCTCAGATCGATTTACCGAGGCTCAACAACACATATTGCATCCATGGTGAGGGCAAAGATGGAAACTAAACGACAAGTTTAATTAAAAGCAGCTGGCTGGTTAAACACATGCCTAGGAGGAGATATCTGGTTATTTATCCCACCTGCGAAGGGCAAGCTACTGCTTTATTCTCCTCCAATGTCCCGAGAGCACCGTCAGTGTTTGATGTGACGGAACTCTGCGGACAAGATTTGTGATCGTGGAGAAAGGGTCAGCCTCTCCGCGGGGAGACGCCGGCTGGTTCTGCAGGTAGCGAGAGGCAGCCAGCCTCCGCACCCTCTGTTCGCGGTGCCACCGGGACACCGCTGTAATCGGCAGCACCTGGGGGAGCTCAGAGTAGTAGGAACGCTTCCTCAGCTCAGCTCCTTCTATTTTAGCTAAATGAAAAAGGTTTTATTACGGGGTTTCGGAGGTACCCCCGTGGGAGGTTCGTTTCGGAGGAGGCGAGGTAGTGAGACGGCTGTAGGAGCTGTGAGTTTGAGTTACAAGATTCGCTTGGGCTTTGGGACTCAGGAATGTGGGAAATTCGCTCTCGTCACGCGGACTCCCGCTTTCCTCCGTCCTTCACTCCTAAGGAGATGTAACTGGAACGAGTGCTTAGACTGGGGTGGTGGGGGGAAGCTGTGGCAAAAGATAAAGACAAGTGAGGGGTTTCTCTCGGGGGGGGGGAGGAGGGGTGGTTTGCTGGATATTTTGTTGATGTTGGGAGGGTTCCGCGCCTCCTCCCCTCACTAAACCCGCACGGGCTCGCTGGAGGAGATAACGGCCCTGTCGGAAGGCGGGTTCTGTGCAGGAGGTGAGGCCAGCGGGCCAGGTCCACCCACTCGAAAACAAAACTTTTTTCTTGCAGGCGCTGAGAACAGAGACCGGCGCGGGGTTCCCGGAGCCGGCTCGCTGCCCGCCGGGGGCTGGTATGTAGTAGGGCAGGGCCATGTATTGGAAGAGTGATCCGATGTTCGTCTGCAGGCTGGAGGACAAGGACCTGCCCGCGCTCGGCGGCCCGGCGGAGAAGGTGCGCGGGCGGGGGGGCGCGGCTCGGGCGCCTGGGGCAGCTCGGCAGGTCCGGTGGCCCCGGGCGGCGGCCGCGAAGTTCACGGGTCCCAGCGGGACACGCAGGTGCCGGTGGGCCAGACCGGGTCTGCGCGGGGCCCCTGGGCGTGGCCGAGCCTGACCGCGGTCTCTCCGCACTCCCCTAGGCCAGCCCCGCAGTAGCTGACGAAGACTCCTGCTCTTCCTCCGCTGCCTTGTCTCCCTCCTCGTCGCCGCGGTCCATGGCCTCAGGCTCAAGCTGCGCCCCCGGCAAGTGCGTGTGCAGCAGCTGCGGCCTGGAGATTGTGGACAAGTACCTGCTCAAGGTAAGGGCGCCCGACCCGGAGACCCCTTCGTCTGGCGACTTCCCCCGCCTCTGAGGCCGAAGGACGGCCCGCTTAGGGACCCGTCTACCCGGGCCGCCGGCAGTGCCCAGAGAGCCTCGGGGAGCCGGGCCCGGCGGGACCCGAGGGTACAGCCCTCCTCTCCCCGGACGGAGGAGCCGCCGCGGACACGGGGGTGCGGAGTCCCAGCGTGTTCGCGGTGTTCGGGCCAGAGAGGGAACTCTAGGCGCTGTTGGTGTTTCGGGTGACGCTACTTGCGCTGGGCTGCTTGTTCCCGACGCTGCGGGAGAAGCGGGGAAGGGAATGGGGACGGGCGGTCCCGACTACCGTGGCTCCCGCGCGTTCCAGGGCATACGGCGGCGGAGCGACCTGCGTTATACTCAAGTAGGTCTGGGGGAACGTCGTGAGTCTCAAAGCTAAACGTGCCTCTTGAGAAATATGGAAATAAGTTATTCCTGCAATGGTGATCAACCAACGTATTTGTAGGAAACGAGCCGCGTGAGGAACAGTTCTCTTCTCTTAGCAGTCAGGACCGAGTAAGATAATTTAAAAACTAACAAACAAAACTCAGTGGCTTTAAACATGAAGTGTTACTGTGGGGGGTGACGACGACGAGGGGGAAGTCTATTTGTCTTTCGTAGCCGTTAAAATTATTCTGGGTCAGATTTTTGCCGTCTTTCAAAGTGACAAGTGTGATCATGGTAGAAGTCGGTTGATTCCATCAGTCTTAAACAAAGTTGTTGTATACTTGCAAAGTGATAGTGGGTGGCACCCCTGGAAGCATATCTGTGGTGTTATTAAACCATCTGCTTAGGTCGTAGTTGAGGTGTGGAGGTCCAAGGAAAATGTCTGCAGGGGCTAGCGTTCAGTTGAAATGGGGTTGGTGCAGGAGCTGCCGCACATCCCTGTTTTGGGTGACCCCGTCCCCCTTAGAGTAGCCTGGCCTGGCACAGAATGGGCAGGTGGACAAGGAACAGAACTGACTTGAACTCAGTTTCAGTTCTGTTAACTCCTGTGACATTTTGGCAGCACATTTATAGTTTGCTGATCACTGCTGTCTCCTATCTGAACTACCAGGATAACGGGACCTGGAGCAAAAGATCTCTAAATTATTTAGCCTTGAGTTTAAATTAGCTGTTACTGCCTCCTGTGTAGGCAGAGAGGGATCGATGCAGGTGTGCTACTATCAAGCAGCAGCACACCTTTCAGCTCCAGCCTCGTCAGCTGACAAGCAGGAAAGAGGACAAATGGCATCAAATGGGACAACTACGGAAGCTGCTGGTGTCCCGCTCTTTGGAAGCGTTGATCTCCGAAGATCAGGCAGTGGGCTCGGAGTGGCTGGGGTGCCAGCTCACGTTGTGCAGGGCTGCGTGCCGGGGCTTGCTGCCGACCTGAGGAGGCCCAGGGAGCCTTGGCTCGGCAGGAATGGCTGCGGGGCGGGCTCAGTCTGGCTCAGCGCTGTCCCTCTGCTCTGCGGCCTTTCTAAAGGTGGTTGGGAGGGTGAGTTTAGTGACAGCTATCAACTGCTATCAACAGCTTCATATATCGCCGTGTTACTTGTCAGCATGTGAGAAGGTGGCTGCCAGCAAGGATAAGGGTTAGGAAAGGATTGGGCAAACTGCAATATTACAGCCTGAAGGATGACTGAAACGGGTGATCCCAGCATGAGTGTTTGGGTCTGTGCCTTGCCTTCTCTGTGGTTTGTCTGGCTATGCTTTGATGAAAGGCATATCCTGGATTATCTCAAATCTACTTTCTCATAGGTAATATGTGGGCCGTTTGGTGTGAGATGAGAAATGGACTCAGTGGGAAAAAATATTAAAATCTAAACTTGATTATTGTTCCATTTTCAGAATTCCTCCTGTACATTATAGGATTATCCAGAGGGTTATTACTTAATTTTTGTGGTCACTTGGAGTCTTGGGTTGTCAAATGATTTATTGAGGTAATGTGCAATGTCTGCACAATTAAGAGTCCCTTTTATATTAAAGCAGAAATTAGAATAATTGATCTCATTTTATTTATTTTATATGCCCCAAAACTACGTATAAGTTTTGAGAAATGCTGATTTCTGCTGAATTTCATGACTATGTTTAGTTTTGCTATGGGCATATTAAAGAAATACCAAATTTGATATTAAAACACCTGCTGCTGTTTTGAAATTCAGATGCTATTCACCAATTTTGCTTTAACAGAAACGTGGTAAGTGGAGGAGTGGTTCATGATATCGCTATTTGACAGACTTATTTTTTTATCCTTCATGTTTCTTTACTTATGTTTTAAAATTTTAAATAACTTTGCAACATTTGTTTTTTTGTTAGGCAGGAATTTATGTGGACTAGGAGAAGCGTGTAAGGTAGTTTGCCTTCCCAAGGTCACATAAGGCCAAAACTTACTCTCTTATGCTAACGTTATGAGAGCAGAACTGGACACAGAATATCTGCATTGAATTTGTATCTCTGGCTCCCTCTTCTACTGCTTCTAATTACAAACCCATGAAAGCTTATTCCAAAGACCTGAATCAAAACAGTTAACCTTCAATACGCATGCGGTTCTGTAGGGAAAACGTTTTGCATTCAAGATAATTTTTCTGTGACTCATACTGCTTAAAACTTTGACCTTTTTTGGAAAAAATGACGGTTTGTAAAAATGCTATATTGGTAGTACAAGTATTGAGGGGTATTTTTCTATTGGGTTTTTGCAGGTAAATGACCTCTGCTGGCATGTGCGCTGCCTCTCCTGCAGCGTTTGCAGAACGTCCCTGGGAAGGCACACCAGCTGCTACATCAAAGATAAAGATATCTTCTGCAAACTTGATTATTTCAGGTATATCATACAGGAATATAATTTATCAGATAACCTGTTATGCTTGCTTGTTGCATTTCACTTCAGCCACATCTGAAATTCACTAGAGACTCTTTCGTTTTTATTTGCTAGGTTTATTTTCAGCAGTTCTCTGACTTTTCTTGAGGAGGGACTTGGGGGACCCTAAGTCTGTGTGATGGACTGCTTACTGCCCTTCCCCTGTTATGCATAGCTGCTGTATTTGTACTGTCACTTACTTGTGTATGCACCAAATGGGAAAAAAGTCAGAGTCCGTGCTGCAGTGTGGTTTTAAAGCCATTGAATGTGCAAAGAATCGTCCTTGGATAATGCCAGCTGAGAATGCAATGTAAAATTGAGATTATATGTTTGGAGAAGTGCTGCACTGGCATCACAGGGAGCTGCAAAGTCAACCCAGAGGAAATCCTATGATATTCAAAAGAAGCTTTCAGCAGTCATACCTTTCTGTGATCAGCTTGATTGAGAATTTCAAAATTATGGGCTAATCTGGCATGGAAGAATATTATTTGTGTTGGCAATGTAGTATTCAGGATGCAAAGTGTTTGATCCAGAAAGCAGCAAAAATTGTTGCTCTTAATTTTGGTGTGATTGCTAGCACTTCTCTAGTTTGGTTGCTAGACCAAACTGTTTCTGGGATTCTCAGATGTGAGTAGATTGCAATAGATTGTGAATAGATGCAATAGCTTCTCAGTGAATAGATTGCATCCAGTTAGTCAAGATTGACACAAAGTGGGAGGAGGGAGCAAGGTGAGTGCTGTAAATTTTTGAAAAACTAAATTTTGTGGTACTTGAAAGAAATTTGAGTCTGCAAAGATGTTCAAATTCTTGTCTAAATAATCAACATATTTTGGTGGCTAGTTTCCTCTTCAATGATGAATTTTCCAGTGTAATAATGTAAATACAGATTTTTTAGTTTATTTTAAAATCATAATGGCATACAAATTGACAAAATAACTGTGAAGGTACAGGTTTTCCCCCCTTCTGCTGAAGATGCTGAAAGATTAATAAAGGGGTAATGTAACTAAGTATATTAGTTCAGACTACCACTGGAGTAATGTCAAATACATTTGAAAAGCTAGAAGAATTTTGAACAGTCTGCTGTTTCCACCTTTCAGCTTTTGAAAAATCGGAGGAATTTTGAACAGTCTGCTGTTTCCACCTTTCAGCTTTTGAAAAATCGGAGGAATTTTGAACAGTCTGCTGTTTCCACCTTTCAGCTTTTAAGAGTAATTATCTTTATGAAAGGAATGCTGAGGAGCTACGAATTCATGTAACAGTTAAAATGCTTCGGTTTTACTCTTTGCCTTCTGAAAACACCGACCTCTGTATTTCAGGGGTGTCATGCCTTAAGCTACCGTATAGAAACGTGCTGGTTTTGTTGGATTTTTTGGGGGCGGTTTTCTTGTTGGGTTTTTTTGGCAATGCAGCCATGCCGTCATGCCGTGGGTTTCAGCCGCGCTGCCACCAGCGGGTCACGTCTCGCCCAGCCGGAGCTCGGCTCTGCCCGGGGCTGTCTGAGCACCCCGGTTGCCGTTCTCGTTGCAGGCGCTACGGCACTCGCTGCTCCCGCTGCGGGCGCCACATCCACGCCACCGACTGGGTCCGGCGGGCCAAGGGCAATGTGTACCACCTGGCGTGCTTTGCCTGCTTCTCCTGCAAGAGGCAGCTTTCCACCGGGGAGGAGTTCGCCTTGGTGGAGGAGAAAGTCCTTTGCCGAGTACATTACGACTGCATGTTGGACAATCTGAAAAGAGAAGTCGAAAGTGGTAACATACTGCTTGCGTTAAGAACTATGTTTCTGGTTCTGATTTAATCAAATTGTTGACATTTACCTCATTTTCCATACAGGGCTAACGGACTAGTTTTACTGAGGCTGGGAGCACAGGCTCTTGAATTAAAATAATAGTTAATAATTACATATTTGGGGGATTTTGTTTGTTTTGGTTTTGTTTGTCTTTTTTATTTTGTTTGGTTTCTCTTTTTTTTTTTTTTTTCTGTCTGTAGGAGTTGTTTTGTATCCTAAGGAAAAGAAAGCAACAACATATCCTGTTGATAAAATATCATGTTAGATTTATTTCTTCCCTCACTTGCAAGGGAGTTGTTTAGGGAATATGTTATGGTGCTAGATCAATTTAACTTTGACTAGATTATGGGTGTTTTTAGGCTGAAATTCAGCTGCTGTTGGTTATTTCTGGAGAACCGTCTGACTTACAACATCATTGTGAATGTTTGGAAGGCAATGTTGGTTTTTTTTTTAATGTTCCAGGTAATGGAATTAGCGTGGAAGGAGCATTACTAACAGAACAAGATGTTAATCATCCAAAACCAGCAAAAAGAGCTCGGACCAGCTTCACAGCAGATCAGCTCCAGGTAGAGGCAATGCTAAAAACTTGTGTAACTCAGGTTTATGTAGGACATGGGCTCTGAAGCAATAGAAAGTTTTATGCATACAGGGGGAAAGAAAAACTTGAACACTTTAAACCATTTCATAAACTATCAAGACACAGCATGTTTCTGGAAGTTTATCATGAAATAATACTCTTCAAGCTCTTTATTTCCCTGGGGGCAGATGGTAATTCTGAAGAGTGGAAACAAAAAGGTGATTCTATTTTGATTGCTTGATGAAACCTATTTTATCAGCCATTTACATCACTAAACATAATAGAGACAAAATGTTTTTTAGATTATGTAATGTGGAAAGTTGTACCAAAGATAGGTACTGTATGTGACTTCAAGACATTAATAGGATGGAAGCTGGAATTGTTGCAATGCCTGCATCTCCTTTGCTTTCCAGGCTTCTTGTCTTTTTGTTGCCTTTACAAGAGTTAACTCCTATTGAGATAGTCCAGAGCTATTTCAAATTCTAAATAACCACTTCGCTGAAATTAACTTTTTAGAGAAAAATACTAAGATGGGGCCAGCTCCCAGTGAAAGGGGGTAGTGAGACAAGACTTGGAGGTTTCAACCTGTAGTGAGAAGGAAGCTGTGACTTTCCACCTAATCTTGGCTGTACGTCCTTGCCTCTGGTTTAACATGTCTTTGAATTTCTGGTCACAGAGTGAGTTCTGTTTTGTTGGTCTGTTGTAGTGAAAGCAGTTGAGAAACTCATCTTGAGGTGCAGTAACATGTGAGGTGTTGGGTAGTGCTGTATAAAAGGGCACTGGGCTGTTCAAAGCTTGGGCTCCTGTTACAGGCATGAGTGGAGACAGCAATTAACACGAAAGCAGCTTATAAGCAATAATCCAGTCAGATGCACAGGGCAAAGGCTCTGGACATTGGGCTTGAACTTCAGCAAAAGGGAACGTTTTTCTGCAGCAGAAGCTGAAATGGAGGTAGGAGCAGCCTAGGATGGGAGCTGTATTCAGGGCTTCTTCCCACATGCTGTCATTGAAACTTCCACTTTCTCTTCTTTTCCTGTTTAAAGTAGATTGTAACATTTTAAAGTAGATTTTAACATACTTTAGCAGGTGTGTGAGGTCTCGTGACATCTTGTTGTTCACTGGTACTTTCTATTTGCTTGTTGTGCCTCTGCCTATCCTCCAGGCTGCTATAAGACTGCTGTAAGAGAAACACTGCAGGGATAAGTGCACAGTCAGAGTGGCATGAAATTGTACCAAGTACTTGTATAAAAGAATGTCCATGATCTTTTGATGTTTTGGTCTGTTAGCACCTTCCAGAACCTACTGGGAGGCTCCAGGAGAGCTGGAGAGGCAAGTTTGGACAAGGGCCTGCAGTGGCGGGACAAGGGTGAATGGCTTCCCAGTGCCAGAGGGCAGGGCTGGATGGGATGTTGGGAAGAAATTCTCCCTTTAGAGGCTGGTGAGGCCCCAGTACAGGTGCCCAGAGTAGCTGAGGCTGCCCCTGGATCCCTGGCAGTGCCTAAGGCCAGGCTGGACTGGGGCTGGGAGCACCCTGGGGCTGTGGGAGGTGTCCCTGCCCATGGCATAGGGTTGGAACATGGTGAGATTTTAAGGTCCCTTCCAACCCAAACCTGTGATTCTATGAACAAGTTAAAAAAGTACATAGTTTCCGAAAGTGGAAAGTAGTAGGTAGTCTGAATCTTCAAGATGAAGCCAGGCAAAGTCTGGTGGGTCAACAATCCAAAAAAGAGGAAATAATACTTTGAAATTGCTGAAGATACCCTGCAGAAATCCATTAAACCCTGCCTTCATAAACAGGGGAAAATCCTTAAAGGCTGTGAAAGTCTTCAGGATGCAAGCCAAACTGACATTTACTTCCTCAAAAAAAAAAAAAAAGGTGCAATTTATATCCTTAGGACAAGTGCTGACTTCAATTTTCTGCCAAAAGATGAGTAACCAAACCATCAAAAAGGTCAGGTCAGCGAAGGTAGAGCCTCTGTTTCCTATATTGGTGAAAGGCAAAGGAAACACAGAGCCTTCCTGCATCTTCCATGGAGACCAAAAGAAGATCAATTGCTCCTTGTAACATAGAATGCAGATAGTGATTGTCAAGTTCAGAGTGGTGGAACATGGTTCATGTCTTATTTTCTAGGCTGTGGTCTGCTGCTATAGGTGTTTATTGAGCATATTTGAGCTGCTTTGCAGTGAATTTTCTCCTACAGTTCTTCTAATGCAATCTTACAGAGGACCTCTTCCGGTTCTTACTACTGCCAAGCAGAATCCATTTCTTTGAGTTCTGGTAAATGGCACAGCTCAGACAAGCACAGCAGGGATTGTACTTTGGCTTTGGGGGATTTTTTTTTATTTCTTTTTAAAAAAAATTTTTAATGTATTGAGTACTCTCTAGAGACTAATGATCACAAGAAAAGCCCAGTTTCCTGAACACAGGCAAGGAGTAATACCATAGTCTGAAAAGACTGTCAAGTGTGGCTTTCAACACAGACGCTCCTGCAACCTCATATCTTGCCTTTGCAGGTTATGCAAGCACAGTTTGCTCAGGACAACAATCCAGATGCACAAACACTTCAGAAACTGGCAGAAAGAACAGGCTTGAGCAGGCGTGTTATACAGGTAACAGTGTGGAGTTACCTGACTCAGTCTGGTACTCATCCATTGGAAATGCTTAACCACAATTTTCTATGAGATTATTCTAACATGGAAAAAGATCCTAATCTGTTTTAACTTCAGACAATAACCTTAGTAATAGGTCTAGAACAAGCATCATAATTTGGAAAACTTGCAGTATTCCTCTTGCTCTTTGTGTGGAGGATTAAGTTTTCTAGGAAGAAACTTCTCAGCATAAATGACATTGAAATTAGCATTAAGATATTCCAAATACATATTTCTGACTGTAGTAGTCTGTTTTATAAGACCTGCACTCTTTTTGAAAGTGTCTTGTGGTATGACCTTAGGAGCAAGTGAATATCTAGTCATTTGTTCTAGAAAGCAGAGTTAAAATATATACCTATACCAACCCAAACTGAAACACAAACTTGGAATCTTTGCTTCAAGATTTCTCTCAACATGCATATGGATCAATTTTTATATGTAAATGTGATTTTAAAAATATAATACAAATTACATATTGATATGTTAATATAAATAAAAATAAATTTTGAGTTGCCTTGGCTCATTCCAGCCTGGAAGACTGACAGAGTGTTTCTATAGAAATGAGGTATCTGGCTGCTGTAATCAATCCTTTAAAAAAAGGAATTTTGTGTGTTTTTCCACGTGGAAAAGCAAGTAGGTGTTGTATGAAAAATACGCTTTTCTGTCAGCAGTTCCAGCAGGGAGAAGACTGTGTCTGGGACGTGCTGAGCAGTGAAGTCCAAGCAGGCGCTGGTGCTTGGCCTGGGGGGACCCCAGCCCCTCACTGTGCCAGCCTCTGTCCTTGGTGGCCTGCTGGGTACTGAGGACATATTCCTGACTTGTCCACACTTGTAGATTTAGAATGGTATTTCTCCATCTGGACTGTCAGCAGGGTGCCAAAGGCCCAATTAAATCTGCAAACTCAGCTTAAGATAAGCTCCAAGGTTGTTGTTGTGCTAGTATTGAATGCAATCTGTCAATGTGCTGTATGTTTCCCTCCTTCTCAGGTGTGGTTTCAGAACTGCAGAGCACGCCATAAGAAACATGTTAGCCCTAATCATTCATCCACTGCTCCTGTCACAGCAGTTCAGCCCTCCAGGTTGTCTCCACCCATGTTAGAAGAAATGGCATACTCTGCATATGTACCCCAGGATGGTACTATGCTCACAGCTCTGCACAGCTACATGGATGGTAGGTATAAAGCTTTGCTGCTTTTCTCCTCATAGCATTACCAGAGGCAGCAAGAGCAGTTTACCAAGTTCTGATTAAAGAAACCAAATGGATATATCAATACTGTACTTGTTATCTACACCTCATTAAGAAAGCATAGCCCTTCACTGTGAGAGCATGGCTGAAGATCTATCTGTGCTTCTTTTAGACTATTAAAACAAGAGTAAGAAATTAAATACTTATTTAAACATCTGCTTCACGTATTTTAATGAAACCTCTTTGCCATCTGCTCTCTGGACTTTATCCCATGGACAGTAAGTATGCTCAGTCCAGCTAATTCTCTGAAAGTTTCAGCTTCCCTCACAGTAATACACAATGGGAGGGAGGGGAGGAGCCTGGTGGTCAAAAGTGCTTCAGTCTTTGTCTTACGACCCAGCAAGTCAACTTTGGCTACTGTTTGTGATTAGGAGGGACTGTGAAGGTTTTGGGAGAACCAGGCTGAGCTGCATGTGTGGCCTGAGCTCGTTTTCCTCCAGAGCAGTGGTGTTAGGCTGTGGGTGGAGGAGTCCAAGTGCTGGATTAGGAAAAGCAGAATGTGTTGTGGGGTTGGGACAGTGAATGGTCATTACCCTGTGGGGTTTACTGACTTATAATATTTTGGTACTTTCAATGAAGCTGACTGGTAAATGTTTCTGGTTTTGTAGCTCATTCACCTACAGCTCTTGGACTTCAGCCTTTGCTACCCCATTCAATGACACAACTGCCACTAAGTCACACCTAATTCCTTTCATCAGGGATCTAAACTCTTAAAGATGTAACCTTAAATCATAGTGTATGGAAAATATCATTGGAAAGATATTAATGTGAATTTTTATTTAACACCCAAAGCATTTTCAAGATAATTTTTGCCCAGGTATGTATGTCTATTTAGCCTGCAAGACACTTTTATGGATCCTGCATAAGTAACTATTACATTGTTTACAAGCCTTATTGAACACCTTTTTGTATTGTCTGGAAGTAGTTCACTCTAGTTATGTGTGTGTTAATTTATTTGTCATCAAAAGAGCACTTTGCCTAAAAGAAAGGACTGACAATTGTGCAAAATGTTTACAATTCTTTGTGAAATTGTAGTTTATCATTAGTTCGTATCTGTAAGTTATTGCTAAAAGTATTACCTGTATTTGAGTTGTATATAGCCTATATGTTAAAGCTCATTTCTGTGAGTTTTAAATAAATTTTGGTTGCGAATATTTTCAGAAAGGACTGAATAAAGTTTCTGCTGTAGCATGCCAAGCAAAAATGTTGCTGTGTCTATGGCTGAACTGTGATCATTTGTCAAGTGCTTAACCTGAATCTTCAGTTTTAAGAGAAGGTCCCTGGTATGCTGAGGAACATTACACTGAAGTACTTCAGGAGGGCTTATATCTATTTCCATTGATAGTAGAAATAATTTAGTGGACTTAGATGGGTCTTAAACACTCCAAATATGTGCAATACAATTGGGGGCATGCAAAGCAGTGCTGCTCCTGAGGGTGACAGCTGGGGAGAAGGAAAATGGGGATGTGTAGGACAGATTTTAAACTATGACTTGGCAAGTGGAGGACCTGCAGTCAAATCTGCTTTAACATTTTGAATCTTTCTTACCTCAGCTTTTGTTTTCTTCCATGTTTTTATCTTGTGATTTTGTTAAGCAGCACAATAAACAAGAGGCAATACCTAAACAATCTGCTTTTTAAAAGTAAAATCTTGTTTGGCATTTTAACCGACCAAAATCAAACTGCATATGAACAATGAGTGGAATTCAGTCAAATGCACTACAGCCTACTGTCCTTAGAGCTGTTACTGTGCTAGACTTACTAGTAGAGCATGTTTTGGTACACAAACTTGATGCACAATGCTTACTGTAAATTCAGCTGATTTTTGACTTTAAAGACTTGTGTCCTTCAATGATTTAAGACAGCTAGATCCCCTTGCTCACTTAAACTTTACTTGCATCAGAAGGAAACTGTGCTTCAGATGGGTGTGTGTCCCTATCCCTTTTTTTTTTCTCTCCCAACTATGGATTAGGGTTATTGCTATAGCTGATAAGAATTTCACAGAGTATTTTCCCCTCATTAACAGTTCTGGTCAAACCATTTCACTTTGGAAAAGGTAGTGTTCTGTGTTGATGGCTTTTGTGAGCAGGACTTTGATGGCAAGCTCTGAATTAATAAAGTTCTGTGAGTTAAATGCTGTCACTGTTTTAAGTGGAGCTCATAGATGTCTGAGCTAATCTGAGTAGCCAAAGCAATTTCCTTGCACTGGCACAGTGGTTTGTCAAGGCTTTTATTATCTTGCCTTTTTTTCCCTTTTTTTTCACAAAACACTCAGGATGGGGGCTGTAGTGGAACTTGACTGACCTTACATTTTATTTGAGCATATGTACCTTTGAAGTTAAATGCCCCGGGCATTTATTGAATTTATTGAATTCCAGATGTCATTTTCAGTACCTAAGCTAGCTCCATACATCTGTATGCTGCCAGAGTGCATGCAGAGCTGTAGACAAATTAGTTTTTATTCATTTGTCTGATATGCTGAAGTTTTACCAGTTAAATGCTGAATAATGTTAATTTAGATGTTAACATAAATCGGTAATTTAAAATGAAACTTGGCTTGTACTGAGCCCTACTGTTCTCTAGTCCTGATTAGCCTCGTGGGTAATCCCAGCCGACCTCGACTTCAAGGGAGCTGCCTCCCGAGTAGAGGCAAAGCCTCGGGCTGGGAAGCTCCTCAGCTCGGTGGGGTTGGAAGGAGCGAGCAGGACTCGAGGGTCCTCTCAGAAGAGCAGTGCTCAGAGCAAAGGGAGAAGGAGGATCCCTGAGCCAGCAGTTCCAGGGAAAACAGCTTTATTAACAACGGAACAGCCCCGAAGGGCACTGCACTCAGGAGCGTGGAATACAGAGCTTGCACTTATAAAGGGAAGGAGTGGTTCTTGGGAGAACCAGTCTGACCCAGGTAAGGAGGCGAGTTGAGATGATAGCCTTGAGAAAGGACCAAAGGGATTAGGGTGTTTAGGGGATTTCCAGAGAGGGGGGTGTGGGTAAGGGAGTGATTTGGGTGATAGATAGGGACTTGTCTGGAAATAGGGGTTTAGTTAGGTATGATGTGACAGGAAAAGGGGCATGGTCTGGGAAAAATGACAGCGGTGTGGGGAGGAATACAGAACTTTCGGGAGAGGGGGGACAAACCGTTCAGCATGGGGGGAGGAACAGGACAAAACCATTATAACTTATTATAGAAATTGAAATAAACTCCCAAATCCACCGCAACAGAGCCCCTTTAAGGAAAAGTAATTATTCACTCTTATTTGAAGAACTGAGTTGCTTCAGGTTGCCTGAAATAAAAGCAAGTTTAATATTATTTATGAACCACCTCTTTCTGCGCAGTTCCAAAGTCAGAACAGGATTAAAGTACACGTGGGGCAATTTTCCTTTTTCTCTATGAAAATAGGAAGCAGGGGCTTTCACCTTTTGTCACGCTGAGTGCAGGAGCTGATACTTGTGGGTGGGGCTGGGAAAATGCAGACTGCATTGAAAATGGGAGACTGCAGCAGAGGATCTGGGCTTTGAGTCTTCCTTTGCCAGAGCCAACAACAGCTGGTGTTGGGCTGACAGGTTTGTTTAAACTCTACCATACAGCAACAGAAACCAATCCCCTTCCTGAATGATATGACTGCTGCCATCACAAACTGCACCAGCGTTATTTCCCAAGTTAATCTCACGGGAGAAAGATGTCTCCTGCTCCAAGCTTCCCAAAACCAAAGGTTATTACCAAAACAGGGGAAACTTAGGACAAGTAACAGTATACTTGTATATATAAAAATAACACATTTTCTTATTTTAAAGTTAGGCTATTGCACTTTAAAGATAGCTACTCCATTAAAAAAAATCACACAGGGAAGCATTTGATTTTGTTTAATGTAAGTTAGCAGGTCATCCAAGAAAATTAATCATAAAAATATCATTTAAATACTTTGTGAGCTGTAATATGCTGAATGTAGGATCACTAGCGACCCCTTTTTTTCACTATTTTCAGAAACAATCAGCAGAAATATTAGCATTCCTATAATATGGATACAGGCATTTAGCCAAAATATGATTTTAAGATCAAAGTGTGTATCTATGCCATGCATAGCTAAATGCATAAAAATGTTACCTTTCAATGTGTACTTTGATCTTCAGTATCTCTGCAGGAATTTGTACAGGTGACTTGGTAGTGGGCTGGGATGCTCAGACACCCTCCACTGATAAATTCAAATATGCCAGTGCAGGTTTATCACAACATCAGTTCAGAAAGAGTCACCACTGCAATACAAAAGCTATTAATATAAAACTTATAAAGAGTTTAACAACTTTTTTAAGCTCTGGTGACCCAGAATCACCACAGCTAACTGTTATACTGTGATTTGTTAATCTGCTTTCGGCCCTTATTAGTGTTCTCAAAAAAGCAACCCACTTGTGAGTTTAAGCATACCAATGTCATGACTGTTCAAATTATCATTATTTCTGTAAGAAAGTGGAATTTTGTAAACTAAAGTAAAATAAAAACTACAAAACCCTTTTTACATTATCATTTGGAGCAAAATTACTATGGATCCTTCTCCTTGGGAGGACTTTGATTCTTTTCCAAACTTAGTCTCTTTCAGACTAAAATTAAAACTGATTGCCCACAGAGCCCAGCCAAACCAGCAGAAATGAGAACCTGGGACTTAATGAAATGAAAGTTGATTCAAGACAGGAAATTGAATTGGTCAGATGTGTTGAAAATGACAGCAACCAGAAACTACATTATGAAGCTCTGTGCAAAGCAATCCTTTCCTTCTCCAAGCCATCTGCAGATGTGTGGATCTGCAAAGGAACATGCCAGGTTTTTGCAGAAAATGCACCAAAAGCAACATTTGTCCACAAAGTCAAACCACAATGATGGTACACATCAGACGCTGGCTGAGACAAAACCAGAAGAATTTGCATCCCATATTTATGACCAGGGTCTGTTTGACTGTAACAGGTTAGTTATGTTACCATTTCCTTCTTCAGCAGAAATTTCAGTCAGACCCCACCACTGCTGCACTGCTACTGTGGCCCAGAGTAACTGCAGCACAAGGACAGCTCGTGGTGCCAGAGCAGATGGAGGCAGCTTCTTTCTCCCTCTCCCTGAGCACCAGCGCCAGAGAGGGCACCTCCGTGAGCAACCAGAACACAGGTGCTTCCAAAGCAACCTGCTGCCTGGAAGTGATTTCCATGCTCATTCCATCAGGTGGTGATGTGGGTCATGTCCCAGGGCTGCTGGGAGACTTGCACAGTGACGTTTCTCTTGGCTAAGCAAAAATAACAAACTGTTCCAAAGCAGGACCCCTAGAAAGGCTGGAGAGCAGCCTACTGGTACATGAGAAAAAGCTCCAGGTATGCTTTGAATTAATCGGATGTGGATTAAAGTTTCTATGGCATGCAGCCAATATTAGATTTAAATGCAAAGTGAATAGCAAGAAAACCATGTGAGATAAGAAACCCATCAGTCTGAAAACAAATTTTAAAAGAGGCAAGAAAGCAATTTTGTTAGTAAACTTGACATTTTCTGAAGGAGGACAACATAACTAATAATGCAGTCAGTTCCAACAGGCTGCATGTGTTAACATGAAATACTGATGTTAGTTTAAAAAAATAAAAACATCCAGATTTTAATGGAAATAACAACACACATATGAGACACATCGTAACTCTTCTCTATGATCCAGAATCCACTTAAATAACTTTTATATTACAATTGTACCTTCTAGTATCTGGGTACACTATGTTAGATTCTGCAAGGCTATCCATGATCACTTTTACTCAGTGTTCTTTAACTTACACAAAGCTTTACTGATGTTGTTACTTTCTGGCATGGTCAAAATTGAGTTTTACAGCTGTGCTTTACAGAACAAAAGGCATGCAGGTTTTCGTTGCTAAATTTGCATCTGATTAAATGTTAAAAAGAAAAACCCAAAGCAAATAAAAGCGAAACAGAAGTAAATATGCTTTCATGGAGATTTACTGTAGCACAGTAGTATTTTTACCTCTTCCAAGCAACTGTCATATACCTCTTCCCATGTGGCATGTCCTCGGTTAGTCTAGTTGCTAACCTAGGCTCAGAGAACACCAATATTCCTCTGAAGATCACTTTTGCTTATTCACCTTTCACTGTCTAGTTTGGACTGAACTGGCCCACATCTCAACTTCCTAGGCTGTGTCATTGTCTTCTCCATAAGCATTTGCTTTCACAGAATCACAGAATATTCTGAGTTGGAAGAGATCTTCAAAGATCATCGAGTCCTTCTCTTAGGTGAAGAGCCCATACAGGAATCAAAGCCACAAGTTTGTCACAAGTTCCCTTTTCCAGCAGCTGCCTACCACCCCCTGTGGCATACACCTGAGCTGAACAAGTACTGCAACTCACAGCCAGTGGCTGGACAGCATAAACCAACCAATCTCACCACCAACACTGATAATAGCATTTAACCCTTGCTAATAAATAGCATCCTATGGTTAAAACCTCATACACTCTCATTTTCCCCTGAAATGATGTATGCTGCAACTATGTGTACACATATTCTGTGTCTGCAACTATTTGCTATTCAGCCACTGAATCCAAACACACAGCCATACCAGTTTGCTCTGCTAATTCAAAAACTTGCTTTGCTAATTCAAGGTCTCTTTGCAGAGAATGCTGAATGCCAGAAGCAACTTCAGACAAGGCTTCCCACATGTAGAATGACTTACAAAGCATACCTTGAGTCCAAATTCTTCCTTTGTCCCAACTCTATATAATTGCTCCACTGCTACCTCTGCTGAAATCCATCCCCATCCCCGAAAAACTTTCGCACAGGTTTGGTGGTGGCCTTTTCCTTTCCTATCCTCCAGAAAAGCATACGCAACAGGCCCCTGGCCAGGTGGGGAGTCATCTGGCTGTGACACTCCACCGACTTACAAGTTACAATAAAGATTCCTTCACTTGTTACAAAGATAGGACAAAATATGACTGCGAGCCTCCTAAATTCCAAAAAAGATTTCTACTGAGTTCTATGGTATCATTTCAGCCATACACCTTGCTTTATACAAGATTTCAATTCAGCTTAAAAAAAAAAAGATTTATTATAACATGGCTTAAAACTTTTAAGTTTAAATGATAAAGACATCGCAAACAATCTGCCATCCTTTATAAACAAACCCCAGAATTCCCCTCCATCCAGAAGCAGCGGCAGTAACCCCTCCCAGCGCCTCCTCTGCTCTGCTCCTCGGCGCCCCGCCCAGCCCCGCACATCCCAGCACAGCCCCGCCCATCTCCGACCAGCCCCGCCCATCCAAGCACAG